>JAVSML010019170.1:0-11467 GCA_038503035.1 Crocodylus rhombifer
GAGATAAAATGTGCTTCCCCTCCTCTCCCCTAAAGTAAGCCATTGACTTTCTAATATATGCTGTAGATTATCTTGCTTCCCCCTGGCACTCTAGTTCTAAGTGACAGGATATTCAGCATATTTTAGTATATAATTATTAAGGCAGATAATTCAAAGCTCACGCTGTACTACAGTTCTATAGTTCAGTATAATTGTGTTCAATCTTAAAATGCTGAAGGCCAATTAAAATTGACAATTACTGTGGTTTTATTAATTTAGTTACAGCTATGTAAGCTTTAAAATTTCTAAACTCTCCAAGAACTTGCTAAGCCTTAGGGTAAATTTAGCAACTTTTCTATGCCTTGATTTGT
The DNA here is from genome assembly GCA_038503035.1 of Crocodylus rhombifer. NCBI lineage: Eukaryota > Metazoa > Chordata > Crocodylia > Crocodylidae > Crocodylus > Crocodylus rhombifer. Next base: position 351 of record JAVSML010019170.1, read on the forward strand.
ATCTCCATCTGCCTAAATAAATAATGTTATATAATTATACAAGTTAGAAAACATAGTACAAGGAAGTCAAGAGACCACCCAAGAGGTCAGCAAAAGTACACAGTCTAACACATCAAACTGAGTGTATTGTAAAGTTTGTTCAGCATATATAGAACAGGATGTTCATCTGAGAGACTTAGGCGTATAATTAGACTATTTTTTCTTAGGTATGTCTGGCTACATCCAAAATAAAAAGGAACCAAGTGGAATTTAGGCTCTTTACATTTTCAACTGTGATCCTGAAAGCCCTTGCTTAGCTGCCACCTAATCGTGAAGGTGTCTGAAATCAATAAGTGCCTTGGTTTTCTGTGTTAAAAGTTCCTTAGGATGCATCTACATGAGACATTAAATACTCAGTGGACTAATTAGTAGTAAATATCTCAGCATTTATACACATTCCCCTACTAGGCTGAAGTAAACTAATGAATGAACTTTAGTTAAAGTGCCCTGCAGCAATTTTTTGCCAGCTTGGGGGGGCTTAATACATGTGACAATGAGGCATTTTAGCGGCTCTCCAGGAGCTGGTCTAATTAAAATGTCCCCCCACCATTCCCCCAAGCATGTGTATAGGCACCCTTGCTGCTCAACTGTTAAGGGCAAAAACACAGGAAAGCCATCATCCTCGTTTTCATTGCTAGCATGAACACTGAGTTATCTACACACATAACTGCATGCAAAAATAGAATGCATACGTGAACAGAAGTATGAAAATACAGTTTAACTGACCAGGAGGGAATAAAGTGCCATCCTATACTGCAGAGGAATCATTCCTCTCTGACCAGTGAATCTGTGATTACTCTAGGCAAAATGGAACAGTTTTAACAACTGTACTGTGGAGTAGGCTTAGTTTTATTGTTTTCATTTTGGACGTCTAACACAAAGTTCTGATTTCACACTGTGGGCCAGCCACCAAAGACCATTTTGGATCAAGTCCTAAGACAATTTAAACAAATATCTCCAGGGCATGTTATTTTGCACCATGTTTTTCAGTGGCTCAGCACCACCCTGCCTAACAGATTTTTTACACAAATCCATAGGCACAATGGAGCACAGCAGTATTTTCTTGGATGCGTATGGTTGCCATTTGCTCATTACCTTATTGTTTGTAGCAAATATGTAATCTTATCCACCTAGTTTATAAAGTTTTCTGAAGTGTCAGTGTGTGCTACAAGTATGCAGATGCACTTTGTAGAGATATAACTCGAAGATGAGTGTGGCAATGGGAAATGTGTAACAGGACCCCTGTGTCTGACTAAAGGACTACCTCAAAATTTAGAAGCCACCATAAATCTTGCAACTGAGGGATCTACAAATGCATCATCACTAGGGATCCTGATTTTCTCTGATTTAAAAAATTCCTCAATTTTCTGATTAAACAAGTAACCCCAAATCCACATTTTCCCATGATAAAAATGAAACACCACTAAAATATAGATATACAGATGGTTGTGTTTTATTTTAACCATGGAAAAATGTGGATTTGGGGTTACTTTTTTAAATTAAAAAAATGGGGATTTTTTTTAAATCAGAGAAAACCAGGATCCCTGGTGGTCTGTTAGAAAGAAAATAAAATGGAACTTTGAAATTCTATTATGCTTTATTAGGTTTTTACCTACTGGTATATGAATAGATGAACTGATCTGGAAATACTGTTAGCAAACTTTAGAGACAATGTTGAAAAGAATAATCAGCATGTTTAAGACTCAAACATCTGTTTTTATACAATATTGTAAGTGGTAGTATTTGTTGACTGCGTTCAGTGTTTATTACCAGTGTAGGCAATACACTTCATCGTAAACAAAAAAAAGCAGTCATCGAAAATAAAGTAGATCACTAATGGCTTCAGTTTTGCATATGACTGATAATCTTCCCTTAAAATTAGTTGCAATTATCTTTTAAACATAACTTATTTTTGTTTTTGCTGCTATCTTCTTATAATAACCCACAAAGTTACCTTTCCTTGAATTTCTTACAAAGAACCATATTCTGTTTTAAAGTTTAGGTTAGGTTTATTTCCTGACTAGGATTGATGTGATGACTGCAGTTGAACACAAATGTCAATGCTTGGATCTAGATTTGAACTTTCCCAAAATTGAATTTCCTCTGAGGTTTTTTTCTTAAGACAAGAGTTGGGAAAAAAACGCCAAAACAACTAGCTCAGGTGCTCATTGTGTAATTGCAGTGGGTTGTTCCTCCCTTAAGCTAACCCAGCAGCCATCTTCCTCATAAAGGCCAGTCAGCTCTTAGTTCTGGTTTCCTGTCTCTTTATTTTACATTTGGAAAACTTGTCCACAAAGCAAACAAAACAAGCAACAGCATAAGTAAATGTGCAAATAACAATCAAAAGTAAAACCTCCGGTCTTTCCTTAGACCTAGAGAGAAGCAACCCAGGCTCTGTGCTTCTCCCTCAGGATACCAACCTCTGCCTCCCCATCTGCTCACACTCCTGATAGCTCTCTCTCTCTCAGCTACCCTCCCGCAAACTTTTAACCTCCCCTAGGGCCAACCAATCACCCTTGTCACCTAGCCCAATGCTCCCATGCAAGCAGACTTCCCTCTAACCCCCTGCAGCTGGGTTTCAGGCTCTAAGCCATGCACCTTGTTACAGTAACAAAACAAAAAATCACACCCTTCCCTCCGTGCCCCGCTCCCCATACCCTATCTTCACCAGCCCCTTCCTCCTAGGACTTTCACTGATATTTTCCCAAAATTTATGAATTTTCAAAGACTCATAGTTCAGTAATTTAGAACACATCCTGGCTAAAGAGTTGTTATTTTAAATATTTCAAACAGGAGAAGGATAGTAATTGGCACTCATGTACTCTCTGCCTCCTGCTTCAAGTAGCTATGGTTATAGACTTTCAAAGGTCATTTTAAGCATCTCTCTGTTCTAAAAACATGATCACATACTTATGCACGCTGAGAGGCTGGTTATATAATCAGGAGCTTAGTGAATAAAGGATTAGTCTTAACACATCTATCACTAATATTCAAAGAGTGGTATATTAGATCTAATAAACTGATGTCAGAAACAGTGTTAGTATTACACATTTTCTTGTACATTTAAAAAAAAAAAAAAAACAAGCCAGAGTCAATGACTATTGGAAATGAGTAATTAGAAGTTAGGTGCAACATGCGGATAATTCACTTCCCTTCTTTTCTTTTATCTTTTTCATTTACAGCCCCAAAGTTTTTTTCAAGAGATAAAACTAGAGGATCTACATACATAAAAGGCCAGGACTGCTGTATTGATTTATTGTTAGGAATTTTGTAGTGACATCATAGTATGATAGAAATAATTATCATAAGACTGGAAGTTATTTCAAAATCCACTTGGCCCAAATCTCTCATGGAAGGATCTATAATTTTGAATGGGTGGGTGCAGATGGGGCAACATCACAAGTAACATACACATGATTTTCTTCTGTTAAAGAGAAATTTAGAGCTTTACCAACATGGTAGAAACCTAGTGCTCTATTATTTAGTTTAACACCAAAGTGAAAACAAATTTAAGTATAGGAATACGTGATAATTTGCTAGATTAAAAAAGGATTAGTTTTTTTTTATATTTGAAATGGAAAACTTGGTGTAGGAAGCTGCTACGGCTCTGGCTCTGGCTCTGGCTCCAACCAGAACCTCAGATGCTGCCTTCCCTCTCCCATAGCCTCCGCCCTAGTCTGTCCCCCAATCCTTCCTGTCACCCTGCTGCCTGCCTCTGCCCCTCCATTTCCCCATGCCACTGTTCTTCCATTCTTCCCCTTCCCCCTGAGACATTTACGTGGCACTGGTCAGGCCGCAGCTGGAGTACTGCATCCAGTTCTGGGTGCTGCACTTCAAGAGGGATGTGGATAGCTTGGAGAGGGTCCAGAGGAGAGCCACTCGCATGATCAGGGGGCAGCAGGGCAGGCCCTATGAGGAGAGGCTACGGGACCTGAACCTGTTCAGCCCCCACAAGAGAAGGCTGAGGGGGGATCTAGTGGCCTGTTATAAACTAGTCAGGGGTGATCAAAAGGCACTGGGGGAGTCCCTGTTCGCCTGAGCACTGCCAGGAGTGACCAAGAATAACGGTCACAAGCTGGCAGAGGGTAGGTTTAGGCTAAATATCAGGAGGCGCTACTTCACAGTCAGGGCGGCTAGGGTATGGAACCAGCTTCCAAGAGAAGTGGTGCAGGCTCCTACCCTAGTGGCTTTTAAGCAGAGGTTAGATGAACACCTTGCTGGAGTCGTTTGACCCGAGTACTCTTTCCTGCCATGGCAGTGGGTCGGACTAGATGATCTGCTCAGGTCCCTTCCGACCCTAGAAACTATGAAACTATTAATTTTTGCTTTAGATGAGCCACTTTTGGGCAGTCAGTTATCCATGCAACAGGCTGTGATCCTGGCTGCATATGAGCCCCTCCCCACCCATGCTGCAGCCAGAGTTTCCTCTAAGCTGTGCAGCATGCATGGCTGCACAGGTGCACTCATGCCATGTTGCCAGGTGTGCCTGCTTGACCATGTATACTTCACAACTTAGAGGGAATCCTGGCTGCAGCCAGCTGGAGCCTGTGACCCACTGCCCTGTGTTTGGGGGGCAGCTAAGCCCTTTTAGGCCCAGCCTTCTGCCACCTATGGGCAGGGACGTGTGGATGAGGGCTGAAGGGTAAGGAAGGTGTCTGCAGTTGCTCTCAGGCCAGCATGGGAGAACTTGGACAGCATCCCTGTGCCCCACTGAAGGGAGGGATGGGTGGTAAAGCAGGGTCTTTTACCTGTATTGAAAAGCCAGGGCACTTGCTCTGCCACCTGCTTCCATGAGACACAGGCACTGCAACAGGACATGGTTGAAGCTCAAGGGATTCTGTGGCATGCCAGAGACTTGGGTGGCTGCTGAGGTACTGCTGCCATCCATGAACCATCAGGCTGGGCCAGCCAGTTACATGCCTCCATGTTAGGCTTCCAGCCCTCCAGTGGGAAACTGCATGTGAAGACATGGGAGATCCTGTCTGGCCTGATGCCACATGACCCCATGACTCCATGTGTAGCTTCCCAGTAGAGTGCTGGAACCTCCATGTACAGGGCTAGCCCATTCTAGGCTGATGGCACATGGACCAAGAGCCATGTGTCATTGGGTTGAGTGGGAAGCTACATATGAGGGCATGGAGTCATGTGCCATTGGGCCAGATGGGCTTCTGCTTGCCTCCATGTGTGGCTTCTTGCTGGAGTGCTTGAAACCCCATCTGAAAGCATGGAGCCTGCCCAGCCCAATTGTGGTGGCTCCTGGTTCATGTACTATTGGGTCAGGCCAGCTGGCTAAGTGCCTCCATGTGAGGCTTCCAGCACTCCAGTGGGAAGCAGCATTTGAAGGCAAGCAGGAGCCCACCTGGCTTGATGGTGTATTGCTTCTGCCTGCAGTGCTGTGATCTGCGCATGCTAACACAGGGCCAGCTCAGTCTGGTTTGAAGACTCATGCCAGCAGGCTGGGCCAGGTGGGTTCTTTGCCAATAGGCCCTGGTGTGCACCATCAGGGGCTATGCCTGTCACAGCCATGAATGTCCCAAAGGCCTGCTGCCTGTTTCCTGCTGGTGCTGTACCACCAGTGGTGGGAGCCATGTACCACAAACCCTACACCCTCCCACAACCCCCCCACCACACACACACCCCTTCACAAGCCCACACCCACCCACAAACCTCACACACACACCCCCAAATCCCCCACACCTCCTCACAACCCCCATAAACAACACCCCCAAATTCCACATATTCACTTATCCACCCCTCACAAACCTCACACCTGCACAAACCCCCCACAAACATCCAAACCCTTTCACAGTATCCCCAAACCCAACAGCCCCCTCACCCACACACCCCACACCTTCACAAATTGTCCCCATACAAACACTCCACGCCTACCCCCCAACCATACAAAGTACCTACATATATTTCTAAAGAAGGCTATATTTGGTTTAATGTTTAAAAACATAAAAGGAATTAATTTACCATAATTTTGATTTTTCCTGTGCATAATTTTGAATTCTTCTGCATATAATTTTGACTTTTTTCTGCTCGTAAATCCCTGGGATGTACAGAGTGATCTCAGCAAGAGCTCTAATTTTCCATGATGAAAAACCCCAAATCAAATGCCAAAATTTATAGTTTTTTAGAATTTATTTTATTGTAGTGGTAAGCTTCCAAATTGCTTTGAAACTGTAAATATATCAATAAAGCATTAGGTCCAACTTTTATATATATGTGTGTGTGTGTGTGTGTGTGTGTGTGTGTGTGTGTGTGTAGAGAGAGAGAGAGAGAGAGAAAGAGAGAGGCCTGTCATTTTTGTCATGGATTATGGGTTTTTAATCAGAGAACTTGTTATGTTCAAACAGAGAAAACCAAAACCCCCAATTATAATGAGTCATGAAGTAAATTGATTCCCTCATTTCTGTCTGAATATAAATGCTTTTGCTCCTTCCAGGTAGTTGGTTTTAAAGTTTGGGTTGAGCAGGAATCAAAGGGAAACTTCACCACTAGCTCCCCCCTGGGTCTGTGCCGGAGTGCCATTTCTAAACTATCCCCATCATGTGTATATCCAGCCTCCTTCTTCAAATCTATAAAGATGATTCTGCCTTATTGTTGTGAGTTCCGGGTTCTGCAAACTTGATAGAGAAACTGTTTTTTCTGGAATCCAAATAATCAACAAGCATGTTAAACAGCACTGTAAATAGAACAGATTGGTTGAACCTCATTGAAACCTGCTTTCTGGTGTTGAACCATTTAAATTTACCCTTCGATTGCGGTTATTCATCTATCCAACCTGTAGTAATGTTATCTGATTCACATATTCACCATTTACTTATGACAATGCTGTGTAGTATCAAAAACCTATAGGGTGTGTTCATACATGCAGGCATGTGCACTTACAACAGCTCAAACAGAAGTGGTGCAAAGTTGAACCAGGACTTTTTTGCTGCAGCGCACTTTCCTGGACATGCACTTTGGTGTGGTGCAAGTTGTGCCACTTGGGACAAAATAACCCTGCCTAGCTCCTCCTGGATCTGCAGCCAGGGAGAACTAGAGAGCGTTGGGCCAGCACCTGTACTGGCCTCAGCAGGGTAAAAAGCTACCCTGTCCTGGCCCCATCAGTAGAGAAAGCTGCCCTGGCAAGTATCTCAGGGCTACTCATTCTCAGGAGTTTCTGGGATATGCTGATGATGTACTCCTCATGGTCCAGGATTCAGGTGACCTGGCACAGATGGAGTCCAGCCAGATGTTGTATTTGGCAGCCTCCTCTGCCTGGGTCAACTGGGCCAAGAGTTTGGGCCTGACGGTTGGTGATGGGTGGCAGGTGGGCTCACTCCTCCCTGGATCCAATGGAATGTGGGCTCGCTGTTCTACTTGTCTCCCATGAGCCCCTCCCCACCAGAGAACTGGCACCAGCTAGAGGCAAGGGTCATGGAGTGGCTCCAGACATGGGCAGGACTCTTGAGGTATCTTTCCCTGTGTGGGAGAGTGTTGGTGCTGAACCAAATGGTCCTGTCCATGCTCTGGTACTGCTTACACACCCTTCCTGTGCTCCCTGAGATCTTGGCAGGTCTCCAGAGATGGGCGCTGGAGTTTTTCTAGCCAGGACAGCACTGGGTCACTGCAGAGCTCCTGAGGCTCCCCTTGTGGGCCTCGTTTGTGTGATCAGTCAGGTCCTGATGTTCTGCCTTCAGGCCCTGCAGAGACTGCTATACAGTGTCAGTAGCCATGCAACATGGGGCCACCTGGGACATGCCTTCTTCCACCACTTCTGGGGGCTCCAATATGACTGGCAGCTCCTTGGCCTATGGGGCTTCTCCCTGCAGGACCTGTGAGGGCTACCAGAGTTCTATCAAGACCTCCACTGGGCCTGGAAGCTGTTCTCCACTGTTTCCTGGGACACTCACCCTGCTTATTGAGCCCCTCCTCCAGAACCCCAAGCTGGAGGTGCCTACAGCAGAGGTGGCCTGGTTGTGACAGAGGTTGATCCTAGCTGGTGTCACTCATATTGGAGACCTCCTGGACTATGATAGACAGGAGTGGCTGGGCCCTTCTGTGCTGGCCCGGCACATGGGTCTACTCATGACACAAGTGACCTGCTGTTTGGTTCAGGAGATGAAATCTGCCCTACCTCCCAATGCCCTTGCCTTTGTTGACCAGGTCCTGCGTGGTGATGGTCCACAAGCCCCCATGTCCTCCAACCCACTGGAATTTGTTGTAGGGCCAGCACCTTGCCTGGCCTTGTGGTGCTCCCTACTCCCTGAACTCCCTGCTCCCTGAGATCGCTGGAGGGCACCAAACCAATCTGCTTTTCCACCGTCCACTGCTGCCACTTCTAGATGCTCACGCACCATACAATCCATCATGCCACACTCATGTCTTACCTGAACATCAAATGGCAGGACCTGCTTGGTAAGGGTGTGGCTGGGGCACCCCAGTGACTATGTACCCCACCCTCATCCCGCGAGCCACTGGAAACCTCAGCTGGTGGCTCCTTCATGGAGCCATTGCCATGGGTGTGTATGTGGCAAGCTTCACAGACACTCTGGTCTTGTGCCCCTTCTTCTGTCAGAGGGAGACCCTGGAAAATATGACCCTCAAGTGCACCAGGATACAACCCTGCCACCTTCTCCCCCCAACTTTGGGCACCCCGTCCATGGACCCACCAAGTCCTGGAACCTCTTGGTCAACCTCCTCTAGGTCCTGGCCAACTGGGCTCTGTACATGATCAGGAAGGAGGCTTTGATCAGGAAGTTTCCTGGGGACTGCAGGGCCACTTTCCTGTGAACTATCTGTACATGTTTATGGGCAGAGAACCAATGGTCAGCATCCACTGGCTTCTTAGATGCCTTTGAGGACTGGTGGGTGCAGCCTGGAAGGCTCTGCATGGTATCCCTCTCCAGATAACTTGTTTTCACATTTTGAAACTCTGACCCCCACATCACTTCTATCCTGTTTCTTCCTTAGTTGTCCCACAAGATTAAAAAAAGTTGTATCTTTCAACCTTTGGCCTCACACAGTGGGGGCTATTAGTTAACTAGGTGGGCCTTAAGCCCCAAGATCTCTGGAAGATACAAATAAACAGGAGCTTCTGGGGCCTGGCCAATTGGTACTTGGGGACACTACCTCTTGTGCTAGCTGGACTGCTGAAGCAGCCCTGAAAGTTCCCTGCATCCTTTACCTATTGCAGCAGTCTACAACAATCTACTGTACCCAGATGCACAGGCAGTAGAGGCATCTGCCCATCTGGGCCAGCTGTTAGTGGGCTGTGGCTGCATAGTTGGCCTTTGTGTGGCACTTCTGCCATGTGTGTTCCTGCCCAGCCATATGGGCAGCTATCACCAGGAAGATGTTTCCAGTGTGGTGGCCTACTCTGAACTTTCAAAGCAGGTTCTATCTGGTGAGCAGGTCAGCCATCTTCAGCTAGGTCTAATGTGCCAGCTCTAATCAGGGTCCTCTGCCAGGTTACTGTGACTGGCCTCCCTAGCAGGAATTCTGATGTTCCATATTTAAAAATGGAAAAATCCCTGATAAAAAATCCAAATCACTCTGTAAAATACCCCAAAATCCATGTTCCTCCACAATTAAAACAAAAGATGACTATATAGAGAGAAAGAGTGAGAGACAGACAGACAGACAGAGAGACAGCGATCAGTTGGGCAATGTTTTATTGATATATCTACAGTGATAAAGTAATTTGGAAGCCTACCAGTGTGTCTATAATCATAATACAATGAATGATAAATACCTATATGTTTTACTGTTTGCCTTTGGTTTTTTTACTATAGAGCAGTTAGAGGTCCTCCGGTCTCTTCACTAACCAGGACATGAGGACAGCTGCCCTGCAGCCATATGTCCTGCCAGCAGGTTTCATCCTGACCAGCAACTGGACATGTAGGGTGTGTGCTTCGGGAAAGGTGGGGTCTGCAGAAGTGGGGTGGGTAGAGGGGTGGGGGAATGCGGGTGGCTGTGGAGGGATGTGGGGAGCTGTGGGGTGTGTGGGTAGGTTTGGGTGGATCATGCAAGGACTGTGTGGGGGTACTGCTCAGGAGGGGTGTGTTCCCTGCCCCCTGCAGGGTGCGGCACCCCTACACAGCTCACAAATTACTCCCCACCCCCATAGGGGCCACAGCCCTCCACAGGGAATACAAGCCTCTCAATAGGGGTCACATGGACCCCGCAGGGGCTACTGCCCACTCCTGCAGGGCTACATGCCCCACATCAGCTTGCTTTCCCAATCCCCTGGATAGTTGCCCTGCTCAGCCCCATCCCCTTCCAGCTCCTTCATTCTCCCTGATGGCTGCCCCACATGGCACTGTCTCCTGATTACACCCCTAGACCCCCAATGGCTGCCCCACCCAGACCTATCCCCCAATTGTACCCCCAGACCTCTGATGGCTGCCCCACCTGGCCCCAGCCCCTTTGGCACTTAAAAAAAAGCCAAAAAAAGCCCTGCACTCACTAGCAGTAGCAGCAGCTGTGGGGGATCTAGGGCCACATTATTATAATTACCTTATATGACAACAAAATATCTGTGGTACTTAAGATTGAACTGAAAAAATTGCTGGTGGTACTTAAGGTTGTATCATTTTAAACTGGTGGTGCACAATCTGTCAGAGTTTGGGAACTGCAACACTATGGTGCAGCCTAGAGTGGTTACATCTTACTGTAACATAAGCTGTGTACCACAGATCAGAGATAATCCTGTCCTGGAGTGGAGTAACTTTGAGCCACATAACAAGTGCTTAAATCCACTTTCAGTCATTAATGTGTTAACAATCCAGGTTTTAAGGACTCCAGAAACCACCTAAAATTACCATGTAACAAGGCCCTAACTGGTACACTATCTGCTCATAGGGCATCTGCAGAGTGCCTTCCATGCACTGGTGGTATCACTTTATACTATAAATTATCTGTATTTAAATGTTTCAGTCTTTTCTTCTAAAGGCACCTCTGAAAAAGGAACTCTGATTTCAGGGTAAGTGGGGAGCCCATTTCTTTTGTAAATAATAATTTTTTTAAAGTTACAACCTCTGCCTTTTTGGAAACCAATTGCAGTGACTAATTTATATGAAGCTGGTCCA
>JAVSML010019171.1:0-45989 GCA_038503035.1 Crocodylus rhombifer
CGGGCGCGTGGGGCGGGGGGTGCCGGGCAGCCGCAGCCCCCGGGCGGGAGCAGGGCCCGCCGCCGCCCCGGGCGGGGGGTGCGGGCTGCCCGCGGCGGGGTCCGGGCACCGCTGCCTCGGCGCGGTCGTGCGGGGGGAAGCGCTCCCTCAGGGGCGCTGGCACAGCCCCGAGCCCCCAGCCAGCACCCGGTGCCGTCGCGGCGGGCCCGTGCGGGGGGAAGAGCGCTGCCCGGGCGTCTCGGCTGAGGCCGGAGGGGCGCCCCCTCTCCAAGCGGCGCGGCGGGCCGCCGGGGATGCAGGTAGGCGGCCGGGGGGGGGTCCAGCGGCTCTGGAAGGTGCCGGCCCTTGGGCGCCGGGGTTTCTCTCCGCCTTCCGCGGCTCGGCGGCGCTGCTCCCGAGGGTGCCTCCTGTTCCAGGGTGTCGCGTACGTGTGGCAATAAAATGGATGTGCAGCCCTGGATGTGCCGGCGAGGAAGCTCCTGGTGCCGTGTGTCATTAAGTTTCCGGGGAGCAGGGCAGAGAGCCCCGCGGCTCAAGGCATGATTGAAAAGGGGATGGGACAAAGCGCCGGTGCGTAGATGGGGCAGGGGGATCCCCCACAGTCTGGGGCAAGGAGCTGGGCAACCCCCTGCTTTATCTGCCCGTTGCGAGTCTCAGAGCGACGCGCGTGTGATGTGCCTCCTTCCAGAGACAAAAAGATTTTAAAAAGAGCAATCCTTCGACTAGTCATTATTATCCCACAAGGCCACTGCTTTCAGCCTGGTTTTCAGCGTCGGCAGCGTTTCGGTGGCACCTGTAGCCGCACGGAGCTACTGCTGGGAGCCGTGCAAGGAGTTAGAGAAACTCAGAACAGGGCAAGCACGGCAGGTTTGATGCGGTGCGCGGCGTGTGCATTTGTAAGATGAACTAGCAATAGCTGTTTAGTGCGAGGGCAACGCAGCAGTGCAGCGGGGCATCGTTCGGCATGCATCCCTCTGTAGGGCGCACAAATGCCAGCAGACTCTCCCTGTGCCTGGACAAGGGGGTTCGTGCTTGAAAGCTCACAAAGAACAATTTCCCCAGCTGCTGAATTGGTCTAATAAAAGATACCCTATTTACCCAACAGATCTTGTCTCCATCTATACTCGTACACATAAATATACATATAGACATGTGTACATATATATGTATATACAGGTGTACATATTATCATATATATATATGAAAATATGTACATCTGTATATACGTACAGATGTCTATATGTATACATGTATAGATGGAGACGAGATTCTTTGGGTAAATATATATGTATATGTGTGTGTGTGTGTGTGTATATATATATATATATATATATATATATAGATCTGTCGATCTATATCTATCTATCTATCTATCTATCTAGATATATGTGTGTGTGTGTGTGTGTGTGTGTGTATATATACATATATACATACACATGACACTTAAATGTGGTATCATTATAGCACCGGATCCCAAACCTCCTTGGCAGTTTAATCTCAGCTCTGAGAGCAGCAGGAGCACAGAGCTGAGAGGGACCAGGCGGGCCGGTGCCCTGATCTCCTGGGCCACCCACCACCCCTTTCCTGCCCTGCTCCAGCTCTGTCTTAAATGCCGATACGATTTTATTTGAAAGAAAACTGGACTGATGTAAAAGGGTTTGTACAAAATGATCAGACGGAGCCACCCCCAGCTGAATGGGGGGCCCGGGGTAGCAGGCGGGTGAAAGTCCATGGCCTCGGGTCAGCGCTGCAACCTGAGCTGCTCTCAGCTGCTTTTCGCACCTTGGCATTTGCCCCTGAAGTGAGGAGAGAGAAGCGCCCCTCCAGAAAAGGAACAAAAGGACCCTTTCCCCTTTGAACTGACATTTGCCCCCGGCTAGGTCAGAGGTCAGCATCGTTCCCAGCAGGGGAACCTTAGGAGGACTGTCAACATGACAGCCGGGGATGAGTTTTTTGTTCGACTTGCAAACTGTTTATCTCCTTGCTGTTTTTCATCTGGAGGGAGCACCCGTCAGGGCTCCGGGCTCCACGGTGTTCGGCACTGTCCCCACATCGGGAGCAAAGACAGGCTTTCCAATTGTAACTGGCAATTGCACGGATAATTTACAGCTTCTCTGTGTTGGGGGAAAGCAATACGGATCACGCCGGGATGCTATTCATGTACGTGGCTGCGGATCTGTCAAGTTACATGGCTCTGGGCAAGAAACAGCAGGCTGAGAAATTGTCTTTGCTGGATTATTTTCAGTGCACGGGACGAGGAATCAAGATTGATGGGTTCCAGGCTGCACTCCCCATCCAACTCACGTCATGACCACGGGCAATTCGTTTCATCTCCCCATGCCTTGGTTTCCCCAGCTCTTTAATGGGTATAATAGGGATGTTGTGAGGTTGACTGTATGAATATTTAAAGGCTTCCAGATCCTGAGCTGATAGGTGCTAGGGAAGAGCAGAGTATCATTCATTGTAACCACTTATTTAAATAGCAAAACCAAAGAATCTATAATAGCTATGTGTAAATGCACATATAGCTTTAACAGCACATATAGCTACAATAGCACATATAGCTATAGCTATAATAGCTACGTGGAGATGCACATATAGCTATAATAGCACATACAGCTATAGCTATAATAGCTATGTGGAGATGCACATATAGCTATAGCTACAATAGCTACGTGGAAATGCACATATAGCTATAATAGCACATATAGCTATAGCTACAATAGCTACGTGGAGATGCACATATAGCTATAATAGCACATATAGCTATAGCTACAATAGCTACGTGGAGATGCACATATAGCTATAATAGCACATATAGCTATAGCTACAACAGCTACGTGGAGATGCACATATAGCTATAATAGCACATATAGCTACAATAGCTACGTGGAGATGCACATATAGCTATAATAGCACATACAGCTATAGCTACACTAGCTTTGTGGAAGTGCACATGTAGCTATAATAGCTATGTGTAAATGCAAAGAGGGCACTGGTGATGAGAATAAGTACCAATGGCATGACAGTGATGAAACACATGGAAAAGGAGCCACGTTTTGGGGAAGGAGTGCTGATCGGGGTTCCTTCCCATAGGAGAGCCTACATCATGCCAAGACCTAGAGCCAGCCTCTTACCAGTCCCATCCATTCATGCGATACTGCGGTGGGACTGTGAAGTAGCAGCTGGGAGGAAAACCATCTGCCGCCCAGTGGAGTGTTTACCTGGCGAGTTTTATTGTGCTCAGTCGTTAGCGTAATTTGTAGCACATGTTTCCTCCGAATTAATCCCCGCAACAATCAAACTCGAGAGGGGCACTTCTCTGGCCGGTTCATACCTGTTGCTGGAACTCAGATCCCAGAGAAAGCTCACAGATCTCATGGTGCATGCTTGTGTGCGTGTGCGAGCGCTCACGGGAGAGAAGCTGCAGAAATGAGTGTGTTTCTCAGCTCTGACACATGCAATGCAGTGTTTGCTTACTGAGGTGCAACGCATATTTACATCTCTCTGGGTGTGTCTACACGAGACACAGACTGCGCAGTAGCCTAATGACCCTGCGCAGGGCAAAACCCATGCCAATAGGCATTCGTATTAGGCTACTGTGCAGTTAGCGTCGTTAAAGAAGCTAGCGCTAGTGAAAGACAGTAGCATTACTGTCATTAAAGACAGTAGCACCAGGTACTGCACATTGATTTAGTCCTTGGTTATACAAGTGCTAACCTTAATGCGCAGTAACGACAGCACGTTAATGAACGTGTAGGCCCTCTGTGCCTGAGAGATGGGGACGAGACATAAAACGTTCAACTTAGCGGACTTCCCTTCACACGTTGCCCCAACTGGTAGGTTTGCTTCTATAAGGACATCAAAATCTAGGCCAGGGGTTTGCAGCCTATTTTCATTTGTGGACCCCTAAAACATTTCACATGGACCCCTTTGGAAATTTGGAAGAGAAGTGCAGATCCCTTTGCATTGTAAGAGTGGGTATTCGCATACTTTCGCCATTTCCAAGCAAAGAGAAAGTTTTTTTTTCTGGTAGTGCTGGAGTGACATCCAGGAGTTACGTGAGAGGCCTGGCTTTTTGTGGGCGATATCTTTTATTAACCCAAAGGCATGACGGGGATACAGTTAGACAAGTTTTCAAGTGCAAAGCGTTCTTTTGAACAATGATGAATATCTTGCATTTGAAAGCGTGTCTAACTTCACCCCCCACCCCACTGTTGGCCCAAAAAAAAATATCGCCCACAAAAATCCACGCTTCTCAAAGAGAAAGCTCGATATATGAGCTATAACTTAAGGGAATGTAGCTCTGCAGAAATATTTTCTCAAATGAGAGCTAAAAGCCATTATGCTGCTTCTTGAGGGGCATCAAAGTCGAGGCAACTGTGGTTGATTTTAACTCTCATCAAGAAAACATGCCCTCAGAGTTACACTCCTCTAACTAACCACTAATAATTAGTGCTTTCTTTTGGGTCAGAAGTGGCTTTTTCTGCCAATCCACGAGTTCTTGCAATAGATTTTTTTTTCTCACTGTGGTTGAAATGTTCTGTCTCCAGATGAAAAAATATCCTACTTTTCCTTCCACAGATTTTGCCTTTGTGGCAAAAGACTTCTTATTTATTTCTCCCCCTTCTTACAAAAAGGGAACGGGCGTGGAAAGGTTTCCCACTGAAGCAAGTCTTTTTCTTTTTTTTTTTATTCCCAGTTCTTTTCCAAATAACGAAGCATGGCGTTGAAAATTGGGACTGGGACAAGGAAATGTCCATTTCTATCAATGTATGGATGACTGTAACGGCTATCTTCTTCCAGCTGTCCCTGGACACAACATCTGTTTCTCTGGCACCTGCCTTAGCAAGGATTTAGAGCCGTGGCAAGCTATCAGGGGACCAGAAAACGTGGCAGTTTGGGACCTGGTGATCCTACCGATGCCTCCCACTCCTGTGGTCCCCCAGGTCCGGGGCTGGAGGAGCAGGCTAGTCGGGTTGCCATCAGCTGGCCCTGGTTAGCTGAGCCGAACTGGTTTCCAGTGGCCTAACTCCCCCTAGCTGCCTCTGCTGCTTGTCTGGTGTGGCTCTTTTCTTTTTAAGCAGCAGATTTTCCAGATCCCATCGGGCTATTTACCAAGATAGGTACTTTTCTATTTAGCTTCTTGTATTCTCTTACTGGTTTTCAGTGACCTGGTCCTGTTCCCTGTCTTCATCCTGTTCCTGGTTCTGGGCTCCAGCCCAGACCTCATATGGTCCTAGGGTCCCTCGCCGCATGGCTTGGGGTCTGGGGGACATGACTTATGAGAAAAGGCGGAGAACCAGGCTGATTTAGCCTAGAGAAGAGAAGATGGAGGGGGTTGAAGAGCAGCCTTCACCTCCCTGCAGGGGGGCTGCAAAGAGGATGGAGTTGGACTGTTCTCAGTGGGGGCAGGTGACAGAAGGAGCAATGGGCTCAAGCTGCAGCAAGGAAAGTTGAGGTTAGATATTAGGAAGAATTTTCTCATGAGCAGGGTAGTAAAACACTGGACCAGGCTCCCCAGAGAGGTGCTGGCATCTCCATCCTTGGCAGTGTTTAAGACCCAGCTAGACAAAGCCTTGACTGGGATGATGTAGTTGGGGCTGGTCCTGCTTGGAGCAGGGGCCTGGACTAGATGTGACCTCCTGAGCTCCCTTCCAACCCAAATTTTCTATGGTTTTTTTTCTCCCCCACCCCTCCATCCCCTGACAGTCAGCTCCTGGCTTGTGGCTTAGCTTGGCAATTGCCCACCTCTTGGTCCCATACACCTCCAGCTGCTGCTCCAGGCACCTTGGCTAGAGATGCCAGTCTGGATCCCTGCCCATTATTTCTGACCCACCTTGGCCTTTTGCTGTACCCAGGGTGACTGCCTATATCCCAGACCCTTTAGACTTCAGCTTCCCTACCTGCCTGCTCTTGACCCCCCCGACTTCTGGCTCTAGTCCGGACCCTCACCTCCCTGCCCCTGCCTGTTTCTGATCCCTGGGGCTGCAACCCACTCGGGTCAAGCCCTGGTTGCCCACATCCTAGTTGCACCCCAGACACCCAAGCCCCTGGCAGACTTGGAGCCCAGTCTGGTTCTCGCTGAGACCAGTGGCAATTGCATTGCGTTCACCCCTGGCATTTGTGTGTGAAATGCCATTGTTGCAATTGCTGCCCACGTCGCGGTTGTGTCTCTAAGCCCATATGCCACAACCCCGTTGTACTGGGTGCTGTACAACCCGGCAGGCCTTTTCCACACAGACCTAAGCACCGTATTTGCTCACATGCAGCATGTCGCAGAAGGAGACGCGCCCTGTATTTTTGAAAGGCAGAAGGATCTTTTCTTGGAGAAAGTCACTGAGTAGCGGCAGCGAGGGAGCTGCTCCCTGTGGATCGTGCACAGATTCTACTTTTGCTTTTGCCCATTAAGTGTCAACACTCATCTTACCGTATTTCCTTATGCATAATACATCCTCCAATTTCCAGCATATGATTTTTTGGAAAAAGGTGTGCATTGTATGTGAGAAATACAGTAGTGTATTGTCTCAGTAGTTTAGTTAGGAGCAGAATTACCATTGCCTCCTATTAACAGATGAGGACCATGGCGGAGAATTGAACTCCCAATCCTCATTGTCTATGTTTGTATGGTTTGAGGCCTTTTTTTGCTCCAAATTTCCTAAATTCTCATGTCCTGATGCAGAAATTGTACGATTGGGAGCTGTGAACTTCTGCCCAGCTGTCACTCCTCCTGCTGCTGCCTGGGTCTCCAGGCTCCCCCTCTGTCCTACGTTTTCTGCTTCCTGACCCTACTTTTGGGAGCAGGGCGATGCAGCATGGCATGGCCTGAGGAGCCCATGAATGCAGTGGGAGATCTGGGTGTGTGGCCTGGGGGAAAGGACAAAGATATTCTTGGAAACTTGGGACCTGACCCAAAGCCCATTGAAGCAGAGGGAAATATTTCAGCTGACTTCCATGAGTTTCAGTAGATCCCTCATTAAACAGCGAGGCATGAGGTTTTATATAAATGCTTCCTTGTGGCTGAAATCAACTGGAGCATCAGTTTAACATCTGGCGTGTACTTCTACGTGGGTTTTAAGCCAGCACGTGAAGTGTTTTAATAGGTTTCCTCCCCACCTCCCACCAAATATGCCAGCGCACACGTCAAATTGTACATATTTTATTGCTCTCTCATCATTGTTGCTGCCGGGTTTCATACATGCTTCAAGGCAGAAGCAAGATTTGAGGAAAGAGTTAGTGGCCTTAGGGGATCAATGCAAAGGCAGCAATCAAGGAGCGAGGGGTGGCCTAGATTGGCAAGCGGGCCAACATCAATGGCAGAGTTCAGGCTGCACAGTGTAGGACAAGGTCAGATAAGCTGGCTGGGGCCTCAGAAATGAACTTGATGGAAAAATGTGACCCATAACAGGGTGTTTGAGTCACAGAGACGCATGAAAGGATTACCATGGAGTAAGTAGTCCAGAATAAACGTCATTCAGGATCAAGGAGAGGACATACTTCTCCCAGGCTGGCTGCCAGCAATAGCTGCTGTTGCAACACCATGCTCTGCATTGCTTAGCTCGAATGGCTAACCTCTTTAGCCCGGATTAGCGATTCGCTCAATCCAAACCAATTCCATCGCCACCTAGTGGAACCGGTTTGGATTGAGCGAAAGGCTAATCCAGGTTTTTAATTGACGCGGGGAACAGACACACCCACCGTAATCTCAGGTAGAGTTTAGATTATGGTTGTATGGGATGGTTTGGACAGGGCTGATCCTGCCTCACACAGGGGGTTGGACTTGATATGATTTCTGGAGGTCCCTTCCAGCCCCACTTCTGTGACTCCATGCAGTCATTTTCCCACTTAAAGTTCCTACATGCATTTGAAAAGGTACTTTTATCCTGGGTTTGAGTGATTTGTTATGTGGTCAGATTTATGATGTGCTCACACTGTATGCCAGGCCTCTGTTCTGCTTTTAGTATGCAGTAAAGTTGTATACTACAGACTTACAGAGTAAGTATGCTGTCTGTCCACACTGAGATAGGCGGGGGGAAAGGGACTGCCTTCAGTGAGGCCAGGAGGCAGAGAGGGTCTGCAGGAGTGCGACTTGTAGGGACGTGCCAGGAGGTGGCAGTTATCAAGGTGCAAGACAGCATGGGCCTGCTTGAGAGTCAGGCTGTGTAAAGTCATAGCAAGGACTGGAGATAGCATTAAGAGGATCCAGATGCAGCTGTTGCACGTGCAAAGGGAAAGGCAAGGTTTGAACTGGAGACCTCAGTGCTGGACAGAGCAGAGGTGATGCCAGCCATGATGGAGTAAGGAAGGAACAAAAATTGGGGAGGAAAGATCAGGGCTGAATTGGGGGTGAGATGCCCTTAAATTGCCAACAAGACATGTGGAAAGTTGTCCTTTATTATCACTTAATATCGCTGTATTTCTCTTGCACATAAGGGCTGGGATCTCACTATGCTAGGTGCTGTACAAATGCAGAACAAAAAGATAGGTCCTCACCCCAGACACCCTGCAGTGTATGACAAGACACGTCGGATGGGGACGGGAGTGCAGGGAAGCAATGAGTGTCATCATGAGATACCACCGACGTGCTCTGCACTAGGACCATTGGCCAGGGTAGAGAGGATGGAGTCAGAACGGGGGCAACGAAGCAAAGGGTCTCACCTGTCGGGGATCCACATCGGGAGAGCTCCCAGCTCCTTTCATCACTTGGTCTCATGGCAGCTCATAAAGGGGTCTGCACTTTTCAGCGGCGCTGAGAGCGGTGGTAATTTTCCCATCGCACACAGGCTACTGGCACCGAAGTCGACTGAGTCCCCATCCAGCACACACTCCATGCCACAGTCTCCTGCTAGATGCATACTTGCCTCTGGAGCAACCAATAGTTGCCCCAAGCCACAATAATACGTGTACCCCCGCATAACCCCTCACCACCTTCAAGGGGGTCTCCACCTTGAAGAGCTGAGAGTTTGAGCGTACAATGAGGGGCACCAGGCAGGCGTAAACAGATGGGTACAGGGAATACAAGGAAAGGATGAAACAATTACCGTATGTTCTCACATACAATATGCCGCGGCATAAAAGGTGCGCTTTTGGTTTTGAAAGGCAGAATGAAGGGAAAAAGGGGGTTTCCGTGTAAGTAGCTGCCTAGCGGTAGCGAGGGAGCTCCCTGCAACTTGTGTGCGGGTTTTACTTTAGCTTCTGCTTAGTTACCAGCAGAAACTGCTCTTACCGTATTTACCACATACAACGCACACTGCAATTTCCAGCAGCTTTTTAGGGGGTCGGTGGGAAGTATGTTGCATGTAAGAAAATAAGGTAACATTAGCATAATGAACTGTGGTCACAGATCGCCAGCTGTATAGGCCCTAGGACAAAGGTGTATTCTAAGACCGGGTCTGAAAGAGGCCAAAGCGGCCAAGTTTTCATGGCAAGGATGAGATTTCACCATATGGGCCAGAAGCAGCTTTGCCCATGGCTCTTTTGTCAGGGAAAGCTCCTGTTCCTCCCCTGTTGAATAACCCACCAGCCCAGTTGCAGGTGCCAAGGTCTGCTTGGAAAGACGGGAACCCCAGCTGGCACGAATGTATTGTCTCTCTGGCATAATTAAATTGCAGCTCCGCTGGCACTATGGCAGCTTCATCAGCTGAGGATTTGCCCCCTGGCACCTTCATTAAGGCAACTGTAAGTGTTTCTTTCAAGTGCAGGCTGGCTGTCCCCTTTTCCAACCCTGGCCCAGACGCGCTTACTGCCAAGCCTGTGCTTCATCTCTTTGCAGCTAACCTCTGCAAGCATTTCTCCCCCCCACCCCGTGGATAGCTCTTGACTCTCTTTCCCCTCCGTGATTATTTGTTAGGTACATAACCCTGGAACAGTAAAATTTTCCTCCCTCCGGGATGCATTTTGCATGAAAGACACTATAAAATAGTTGCCTGGTGTTTGTGATTTATTGAAACCAACTGGAAGAACGTTTCTCCCCTTCACTGTACCTGTGCTGGGTGAGTGTTTTGACAGGGTTGTACCGTATCACTCACTACCCTAACCGCAGACACATGAGTCGGAGGATACTTTGAGGCTCAATTGCACACAGCTGGTGTATCATTCATGCGTCCGGGTTATTGAAGTGGGGAGAACAGAGAGGGGTCCTTTAATGTGCTGTCTCTAAGCATGGTGCAGTGTTTTATCTTTCCCATACTGCTGCTCCCAGCTGCGTATTGTTTGAATCCACTCGGTTCGGGGAACAAGATTTTAAAGCTGTCCAGATGCTCAGAGGCTGGGATTCGGGGTGTGCAGACCCCAAAGGGTTTCACTCTCCTTGCTTGTTCCTTTTCCAAAGAAGAAAGAAGGCCGAGCATGTAATTCAAAGCAAGAGTCACCATTATTCATTCGCCGCAGTAGAATTTCGCTTAGGGTGAGAGCTACTTGCTGGAGATTGCCTGCTGGAGGGAGTTTTTTCCTCCCCGCCTCAATCCATTTGTTTCAGTTTTATCCCACCAAAAATGAGTTTAACCCCCGCGGTTTTAAAATCCGGGAGCAGCAAGGCGTAGATGTAGGTGACCGCGGCTAGCTGGCAGCATGGTCCGGCAGCTCTCTTGTCAGCTCTCCTGATTTCTCTCCTGCCCCATAGCTATTGAGGCTGGATGCTTTCGGGACCAGAGACTGACTCTTTGGTTGTTTAATGCCCACACAAAAGGTCCAGTTTTGGTTGGGTTGCAAAGCCCTGTTCTTAGACCACATCCAAATTCTTCTTTTTCCATTGGGAAGTGATGTTCGGGTGAAACAGCCCACAAAATGGTATCAATTTTGAGTGATGTTTCCCAATGGAAAATGATTTAGGTAAGACCAAAAAAAAAATCAATTTTGTAATATTTCATTCAATAAAAAAGGTGACATTTTCTTTCCTAAGCAAAATATTCCTTTTATTTCCCGCCCCCCTCCTTTTTTTTGTTGCATTTGGGATTATAGCAGTAGGAGCAGAATTGCAGTGGACTTTCAGGAAAAGATCTTAGAAATCAGAGAGAAGTTGGGCTAGATGGGACCTCCAAAGGTCAGCCGGCTGAGGCAGGCTCATCCCTATCCAAATCATCCTACGATCCCTAATGGAAACTCTTTGTAAAACAACCCTTGACCCTGCCACAACACTGAGCTAATGCCCTGACCTCCCACGGCAGCCAACGTCCTGCTTCTGCAAAAGGTTGTTAATATATGCTTCAGAGAGCCCAAGTAGAGGGCCACACTCCTTGCTATAGAGGAAGGCAAAAAACCCCCACAGACAATACCAATCTGATCCTGGGGTAAAAGTCCCTGCTCACCTCAGTTATCAAGGTAACGGAGAACAAAACTTTCAGGGTGGAAGAACTGTCTGAATTTTTTTTCTGGAAATGGTGATATTGCCACATGGGGCTGATCTTTCCGAGATTTGATCCATCATAGCTACCAGCACAAAAATAGCCATGTCCGAGCTCGGCATGAGATGCTTTCCTTGCTCACCAGTCCCCAAAGGCAGAGCAGCAAATCCCTGCACATGTATATCCTGTATGGCCATAGGTATCCTGGAAAGAGGAAGGATTTCTAAGGGCTGCCCAGGTCCAAGCTGGTATCCAGGGTACTGGTCGGGGACCTCAGCTTTTGGACTCTCACTCTTGGATGATTTTGCTCTGCTTCTGGGATTGTCCCTAAGGAGTCTAGCACAGCAGCCTTCAGGGCAGGACCTAAGGCAGATGCTGCTTTGCTCAAACACCTCACGTCTCTCTGGTCCCCTGGGTTGTCCCCTCTCAGCACGCAATGGGAACAGCCTGCAGTAAAGTGCACACAGATGCTTCTGGTGGCCTCACCGTGGCCGGACTGAAGCCAGGATTGCTGCCGCTGCCTTCTGCAGACCACAGGGACTGCCCTGAAGAATGGGCCGTGCTTTGGTGGACCTTGCGGCCCTCTTTCCAGGCCTCTCTTTCTGGCTGTAGCTAACCTGGCTTTGTCCCTGCTGCTGAGACCATGCACCCAGGTGCTATCTCTTTTGGAGCCCTGTGGACCATGTGGCTTGCTGCTGCTCTGCATTGCATTGTCTGTTGAGCCATGGGCATGAGAGACCTTCTTCTGTGCTTCCTTGGCTGACTTTTTCAGACTCATTAGCTATGACTGTTTACCTCCACCCATCCTTAGATGCCTAAATAAGTTACTAGAGATCAGGCTTAAAGCTGGGCTTGAGATGAGGGCCACATATCGAGGTGCAAGAGATGAGGTTCCCAGGTCTGGCTGTGGGCGGGTCAGCTCATTTCTCTGCCTGCAGAATAAGACCATTCTCCATGGCTCACAAGAGAGCTGTAGGGACAGTCAGTAAGGTCAATGAGGGGCAATTACGTGAATGGGGACAAGGTAGGCAGGGTCATAGTTTCGTACCTGGTCGGGTCGGAAGGGACCTGAGCAGATCATCAAGTCTGACCCCCTGCCATGGCAGGAAAGATTACTGGGGTCAAATGACCACGGCAAGGTGTTCATCTAACCTCCTCTTAAAGCCCCCCGGGGTAGGAGCCTGCACCACTTCTCTTGGAAGTTGGTCCCAGGCCCTAGCCGCCCTGACCGTGAAGTAGCGCCTCCTGATATCTAACCTAAACCTGCCCTCTGCCACCTTGGGACCGTTATTCCTGGTCACTCCTGGCGGTGCTCGGGGGAACAGGGACTCCCCCGGTGCCTGCTGATCCCCCCCCTTGACTAGTTTGTAACAGGCCACGAGATCCCCCTCAGCCTTCTCTTGTGGAGGCTGAACAGGTTCAGGTCCCGTCGCCTCTCCTCGTAGGGCCTGCCCTGCTGCCCCCCGATCATGCGAGTGGCCTCCTCTGGACCCTCTCCATGCTGTCCACATCCCTCCTGAAGTGCGGCGCCCAGACCTGGACGCAGTCCTCCCGCTGCAGCCTGACCAGTGCCGCACAGAGGGAGAGGATCGCCTCCCTGGCCCTGCTCGAGATGCATCTGTGGATGCACGACAAGGTGCGGTTGGCCTTCCTGACCGCGTCCCCACACTGCCGGCCCATGTTCATCTTGGCATCAATGATGACTCCAAGATCCTTTTCTGCCTCTGCCCTGATGAGAAGGGAGTTCCCCAGCCTGTAGGTATGGTGCCGGTTGTTCCTCCCCAGGTGCAGCACCTTGCACTTGTCGGTGTTGAATCCCATCCTGTTCTCATCCGCCCACCCCTGTAACCTGTCTAGGTCCGGTTGCAGCCTATCCCTCCCTTCTAGCGTGCCCACATCCCCCCACATCTTAGTGTCATCAGCAAATGTGAACAGGTGCTTTTTACCCCTCGTCCAAGTTGCTGATGAAGAAGCTGAACAGTGCGGGCCCGAGGACCGAGCCCTGGGGGACCCCACTGCCCACGTCCCTCCAGGTCGGACACAACCCGTCCCCCAGTTGGCGACACATCTGACTGTGCGGGTGTCCACACCACAGCCCCCAGTTTCTTAATGAGAACGGGGTGAGAGACAGTGTTGAAGGCTTTCTGAAAGTCCAGGAAGACGATGTCCACAGCTCCCCCTGCGTCTAAGGATGTGGTGACCTGGTCGTAGAAGGCCACCAGGTTGGTCTGACAGGACCTGCCGCTCATGAACCCGTGTTGGTTGCCCCTAAGCATGATCTCCCGTGCTGGCCCCTTGCAGACATGCGCCAGAATAATTTTCTCAAAAAGCTTCTCCAGGATCGAGGTAAGACTAACTGGCCTATAGTTCCCGGGTCCTCCTTCCTCCTCTTTTTGAAGACGGGAACCACGCTGGCCCTCTTCCAGTCCTCTGGCCCCACACCAGAGCACCACGAGTACTCGTATGGCCGTGCCAGGGGTCCCACAATCACCGCAGCCAGTTCCCTCAGCACTCGGGGATGGAGATCATCTGGACTGGCTGATTTGAACACGTCCAGCCCCTCCAGACCAGTTCCTCACTAACCCTTGTCCTGGTTGCGCCTCCCCTGGGGTCTAAGGGGGGCCCAGTGGGGGGCTGATCCAGTCCCTGCTTAGGAAATTGGAGGCAAAGAAGTCGTTAAATAGGTTAGCTTTGTCATCTGGTGTGACAACCAAATTTCCTAGCAATTCCTTCCTTTGCAATTCACCCCGCTTGGCTGCGCCGCGCCGGACTCACCGTGAATACTGAGAATTAAGCCCAAGGTGAATGCCCAGTCATAGATTCATTCAATCAAGGTGGGATAATAAACTCAGCCTTTCAACCCGGTGACTCTGTTTTGGATGCAGAACTCTACCGGGTCTCCGGTCCGGGCTGATCACTCGGTTTCTAGGGGTTAATCCATTCGTTAACGCCCTGCTGTTACTATCACCTCCTGCTACCCATCGTTATCGGTGCGACAACCGCTGGGGAAGGCTGCGTGTTAACAACGTCACTCGCAATAGCCCTGGCTCTGGGTACAACAAATTTGACTCTGTCAACGCTGACCTGGGAAGAGCCGACTGATGTGTACGGCGGTGGCTTGCACGCTGCCCCGTCGTTGGTCCAGCTGGAGTTGCCGTTTCCTTTGAGTCTCGGCGTATGCAGCTGTAGACATCCTTAAAAGATCCCCCATCAAACATGGAAAAATTGCAAGTGATGGGCACTTGGGTCTTCTGTAACAAGGGCTGCCTGTTCAAATGGTACACTTGCTGTCTGCTAATGGAGAGGAAAGCAAACCGACGTGGTGAATTATTAGACAGGACATGGCTTGAATCTTGGCTTTTTTGACCCACTTAGGTAAAGGACCGGATGGGTTTAACTTTGCATCAGTGTTTGCTCGGTGTCAAGCAAGATTTGCGCGCTGCGTTACAAAGGTTAGCTGAATTATACTGGAAGGTTTGATGCTAGATCGGAAGACGGCTTTGTCCGATTTCTTTTTTTTGTTTGTTTTCCCCCTTAATTTGCTCCGTTTGTTTGCTGCCTTCTTTCATTAGTGACCCAGCTCAAAGTCTTTTTTAGGCTTAGCTGCAGCAGGTCTCCCCCAACCCCCGCTTGACAAACACACTGTGAACCTTGGGCTGCCTGTCGAGCCAGCATCTCTTGGTGGATGAAGAGCAAGGGGGCAAAGTTTCTTGGCTGAAATTCAATACAGAAACAGAGAACGCTCCGGGGTGTCGTGACCACAGCCTGTTAATACCGTCAAGGTGATGAGCAGGGATTAATCGCAGCCTTAGAAGAAGCAAGGTCAAAGAACAATAGTTGGGAGGAAAAGTCTGGGCGGCATCCTAGGAGAATGGTTTTCCTTCCCATTCAGAGCAATGGGTCCGTGCAATGGAGAGGGCAGAAGGGGCTTGCCGTTGAAGCCAGTGGGACTGGCCAGGCATCAGGAAGGGTGGCAGAGGCCTGGGGCTGTCCAAGGGAGTCAGGCACCTGATTCTCTTGTGAGGCCTTGCTCACTGTTTTGCATCGCTTTGCAGAGGCTGTCAGCAGAGAGCATGGCCATGAAGCAGCCTGTGTATGTGGTTGGAAACCAGAGCTGCAACACTATAGCCTAGACCTCAGGACTCGGATTGCCAGCATCACCCAGCAAGCCTCCAATCTCCCGGGCTCATTTGACTCTCAAGCCACTCATTTTGATACCCAAATAGGGGCTGAGATCTGGCTTCAATTCTGGCAGCTGACTGATCTCTCTTGAAAGCTATTATATGCTAATATTATTATATGATTAGTTGCAATTAAAAGCTAACGGTGATTCTTCTTAGCTCCAGCATTAGGGGCTTGTCCTGTTGACATGGAGACTTTGAGCCCTGTAGATACACCACCATCATGTTGGAATAGCCAAGAGGTGTGTTGAAGGGTGACTGTGGGGTGGAGCTGGCTTGAAAACTACAAGGGAAAAGACACATTTTTTAAATAAAACTTGTGATCCAAATCAGAGTAAAAGGGAGGGAGGAAAAAAAAAAAGAAAAAAAAATATATATATATATTTCTTTTTGCAAGGAGCAATTTAAAAAAAAAAAAGGCAATTTGGGAGAACCAAAGCAGAATTGTGCTCCATTGGAAGATTGCAGTGATTTAACAAACTTGACATTTTCCCAGGGAAGAATCTGAATTTTGCAAAAAATACGAGGTTCTGTCTTAAAATGTTTACGACGGATCATTTGTAGCTACCCTCCAAATAGCTGCGTATGGGCCTGATTTGGGGTTGTTATTAGATACCCTCAACTTGACAGACCTAGCTGGGGATCACTCAGAGAAGTGATCCCCCTTTCCTTCCCAGACCGCTCCCAATGCCTACGCACTATCCTCTGATGTTTCATTTTCTTTCCTTTCCCATCCATCCATCTTTCTTCTTAATGCACTCAGCTAAGAAGGTGGAATGATAGCAGAGATGTGGGAACTGTAAAAATGTACTCTCTGATTTAGAGCAGATAATTTTCCCCGTGCACGTGAGTCGAAAGAGGCCTGCATCTGCTGGATACCCTTACACAGACCATGCACACAGCACTTCTCTTGCAGAGCCCAGCTAGTAGCTTTGAAAGGGGCTCTTCTCCCCCACAAAGCCTGTGGGAGCCGAGCCTAAGTCTTCCTTCGTGCGGAGTCACAGGGAGCATGACCTCCTGGAAGATAAGACATGCGAGACGAGACCAAGGGAGCTCACTTTACAGAGAGCAGATAAGGGAAGAAGACACAGGGGAGAACATGATCACAGTCTATAAATACCTTCAAGGTAACAGTGCCATGGGAGGAAGAGGATTAGTCACACTCTCAGAACAGGGGAGGAGAGGAAAAAAGCTCAACGGCATGAAGCAGAGGACGGGAAAGTTGGGGCTGGTTGCAAGGGGGACGTTTTTACCCACGCAAACAAATGAAGTACGGAGCCGTCTGTCAGTGAAAAGTTGTATCCGGCAGAGTTGGGAGGGATTACTTCCATCATACGGTCACGTACATCGGGGCGGGTGATTATTTTGGGCGGAGGGCCACTTAACTGAGTTTTGGCAAGCCATCGACAGGCAGCTGGGGAGATCAATATTAAAATTTAAATTTAAAATCTAAATTTTTTAGGGGCGCCGTGGGCCGGATAGGATGGCCTGGCGGGCTGCATCCAGCCGGCAGGCTGCATTTGGCCCACCCCGGCGTACAGGCATTTGTGATGTGCCTGAGCTCCCCGTATTAACGACAGCCGAGCATCGTGGGCAAACGTCCCAGCATTCCCGAACCAGCCTGATTTATTTTAAGAGCATTTTTCAGGAGATCCAGGGATTCTTGCTGAACTGGGCTCTTGCAGGCCAAGCCCCAGGAGATGCCGTCCCAGCAGGAGCTCAGGAGTGTGCAGGCAGAGCAAGAAAACGATGGGTGGAGCGACCAAGAGGTCATTTTTGGTGCCTGGTACTACATCTTGACACGGTCCCAATTCTAGACACCTGCATCCTCCCCATCCCCAACGTGACCTCAGGCTCCCACCATCTCTCTTCCTCAGCCACAACCCCCTTGCTTCGCGATCTCAGCCGCCAGCCCCAGCCGCACCTTCTGCCTTTCCTCCTGGCCGGGTTTCACGGTGGGAGAAGGGCGGGCGTTCAAATCCATCGCTCGCAGCCCCCCACAACCCTTCTAAGACGAAGGGTGCAAAACAGCAGTTGTCCCCCTTGTCTCGCACATCGTGAAATGGGGATATATCCCCGGAGATTTGGAGAGCAGAAGCCAAGATGCCTTTCTGTCTCTACAGGCAGCTGCCAGCAGCTTCTCCCCTGTGTCATAAAACAACCAGTAAAACGCATTATGCCTGTAGGGGGTAATAAGAGTTTAGAGCCTGCAAAGTGAACTTTATGGGGATGGCTGCAGATGCTTGGTCTGCTGTTATTTTTGATCCCAGTTGAGTAGCAAAAGGTGACAGGGCCTGCCCCCCTAGTTCCTAGACCCATGGCAAAAACTCCCAGGGATTTCCAAAGGCGCTGAGGCTAATCCAGTGAGGGTGCGGGGTCCTCTCGCCACAAATCGTGTCCAGAGAGCTCATCTGAATGCCTGCTAAAGAAAAGATGGAGGTGTCTGAAAGTTTAGGAAGGCTGTGGATGCCAGAGGGGAAGAGGAATTGCTGAGATGGTCCCGAGTGTGGGGAGAAAAGTTGGGGTAGGAACATTTAGGCTGGGAAGTGCATGTTGGAGAGATGTCAAGGGGAGGGGGTCTGCAATCAGTGGAGCTTGCATCTGTGTAAAAGTTGAATAAAATTATTCCCCGTGACTTCAACAAGTCCTTTCATGGTGTTCAAAGAGCAGGTGAGTCAGTCCCAGGAAGAAGCTGAGGCTTGGGGAGAAGATACAGCCCTGGCAGATCAGAAGAAATCTGTTTCTGTTCTCAGGTCCGCTCCTAATGCTGCCTGGGGCACGTCGCTCGGCCTCAGATGCTGTGAGACTGCTCTAGCAATACTTGTCTAAGGGCTTGGAGATCTCCCAGGGCAAAGTGATACCAGCCCAGGTAATGTCTCAGGTCACAATTTGGGACCTCGCTCCCAGGCTTATTGCAGCATCCAATGCCCTTGTCAGGAGAGAAGGATGCAAGTCATCTCTTGCAAACTTCCTTGTCTTGCAGAACGAAGCCAGCCAGCGTCCTCCTCTCATCCAGCTCATGAAATAATGTGTCTGGGCCACTTCTCTCACTACCAGAAATACCAGCCAGTGGTATTAAAGGAACGGAAATAGCTAATGAGATTTAAAGGGGACACAAAGTTCATAGGCTGGACTTTGGGAACAACCGCAAGCTAAGAGTTTAGCTTATCAGGCAATTCATGCATCTCTTAAGGGGTGGAAGCGTCAATGAAACCAGGTTGAACAAAATATTGGAGAGTAGGGAGGAACTGCGCGCTGGGTGCTGCATGGGTCTAGTGCGCACGTGAGGCATGGCAAAGGTGTCTTTATTTCCGAGCTGCAGTCACCTGCCATGTCGAGGTTGCAAGGGTTATGGGTGCAACATGAGTGGGTCCATCTGCATCGACTGCAGTAGCCACCATGTCAGCACAGTCTAAAGCAGGGGCAGGCAATTATTTCAAGCAGAGGGCCGCTTACTAAGTGTTGGCAAGCCATCAAGGGACGCGTGACAGGCAGCCGGGGCAGATAAATATTAATTTTCTAAATTTTTTAGGGCCCCGTGGGCCAGATGCAATGGCTTGGTGGGCCTCATCCAGCCCACAGGCTGCATTTTGCCGACCTCTGGTCTGAAGCAACAATCAGGTATCCTCCACCTTCAACATCTGGGCTCAGCTAATGCCGCCTGCATCTCACATGCTTCTGTTGTCCAGAGCATTTGGGCCTGTCCTGCAGGGTCTGGGAGGCCACCCTCCATCATGGCAAGATCCCCACTGATTGCACTGGGCCTCAGTGCGTCAATGCATAAAGCTTTGCATGGGATGGAGCGAGGCATTGGAGATGGAGGACGAGAAAAGGGTTCCTTCGCGGTGCTTTTGTTTTGTAAAAATGTTGACATTATGTGGAGTAACCGAGTATAAAATCTGCCTATCGTTTGGAGTTGGTGTGCGGAAAAGCTGTTATTATCAGAGCCTTTTATGCCTCTTTACACTGTCTGGATCACAGAAGATTAATGCGTGAGATAGGAACAGAAGCTCCCGTCTTTATTTAAGCTGTCAGGTACTTTCACGTTGTTTTATGTTGATTGTTATATAAAGCCCACACAAAGAGATGTATGTATCTATATTCCCCATGTTTTTTTCTTTAATCTATAATTTAATAAAAACCAGAAATATTTCCATGTATTATTTTTATGCATATTGTCAGCGCTTCCTTCTCTCGATCTTATTTTTTTCCAATGAACATTCATAGACATAAAGCACTTAAAATATGCATATAATCAATCTCCCCCTTTCTTTTTTCGGGCTTCCTTTTGTCTGCCATTCCAGTCATCCTTTAATTTACATATTTAATGCAAGAGTATCTTAAATGTAAAAAAAAAAAAAGACTCGTCGCTAGAACAGAGCCACAAACACAAGCAGAGCGTGTTTATCCACGCAGGCATTGACATATGCACGCAGTAGCATGCTTATATCCATGCACACTTTTCTGTTCATGCCCAGGCACACTCATATCTGTAAAGAAGCAGACATTTGTGTGCTCCCATGCCAGTGCATTCACATAGACAGGCCTGTTGGAACAGACATAAGCTCACACGCGCGCACGCACACAAACACACACAGGGCCAGTTTCCCCTCCCCTCCTTTGCTGTAATTAAACCTGATGGCCTCAACATACCTCTTCTCCCGCCTGCAGCCACCAACACATTCATGGGTGGATAACACTGATGCACACACTCACCGATACCCATGCTCACGCTCGCACACAGAGGCATGCTGCATTTGGACATAGCGTCGCACAGGTTTGCGTGTTCATGATGCTTTTAGGTATTACACCGGGAATGGGCAAGTTTTGGGGCCCGCGGGCCACACAGGGAGTTTTGGTGAGCTGTTGCGGTGGGGTGGATCAGGACCCCCCTCCTATGCACCAGCTCACTACAATGTGGCTCTCGTCTGTGCATGGCTGGGTGGATGGGATGGGGCATGAGTGGGCAAGGGGCAGCATCTGGGAGCAGGACAGGTGGGCAGGGCCTGGATTGGGATTGTGGGGTGGTGACAGTGTGGGGCCAGACTGCAATCTGCTCCCTGCACACCCCTGCGTGCAGCGGTGCCCATTGCAGAACCATGCAGGCAGCAGATTGCAACTCTGCCCTGGCCCTGGGCCTGGCCCCACACTGTCACCACCTCATGATCCCGTCCCGTGAGCCCAGCCTTGCCCATCCATCTTGCTCCCTGCCCACCCGCCACCCCAGCCCCGCTGCACACCCCAGGGTGGCAGGACCAGCTGCATGCACCACAGCCTAGGTTGCTCCCTGCACCCGGGCTGGGCAGGACCCACCGTGGGCAGGGCAAAATCCTTCAGTGGGGTCGGATCCATCCTGCAAGCCATCTTTTGCCCACCCCTGTATTGCATTATCATGCAAACAGCCTCAGTCAGCCCAGAAACAGAAGCTCGGGTTTCTCTCTGAGAGGTTGGAAGTCCTCCGGCCTCTTTGGTCGTTACCTACTCGGCCCCTGCAGGTTTCCTCTCTCACCTTTCTGTGCATTCATTGCATTCATGGAGTGGGGGCTCTTAGATGCGGAAAGCAGTGGTCTGGCTTCAACATTAGGCCAGAAATCTACATGATATTTGTGCGTGTCCTAAGGAGCTTAGAGTCGGACACAGTCTTTTCCTCGTGGCCGCTGCTGCAGAAACCACCGTGGAAGGCTTAAATTCACACCTAATCTCATACAGAGAGATTCCCCATCACTCCAGCTTGTGGAGCAGATTGTATTCCCATGTCACTGAGTTCATGTAGCGTGTTCCCGGTTTCATATCCCCCAGAAAAGGCCTTTCCCAGGCCCAAGAGACAAGTGAAGTGGCAAAGGGAAAAGAAGCAGAAAGCTCATTAAGAAACGCCAGAGGCTCAGAGGAATTCCCTCCTCATTGTGGTCACTTCAGCGCTGCGATGAAGGAACAACTCCATCCAAGTCACCTCATTTATTTTTTGTGTGTTTAGCACTCTTGAAAGATGTCAGATTGCCAGCGCTAGAGGCATTTGGGGATGGGATGGAGGAATTTCTCCTGGAATGGCTCAGTCTCAGAAAAGTAGAGCCCAGAGAAAGGGGCTCGGAGCGGGATTTTTCCTCTTGAGTGAAATACCAACGTTTCAGCCTCAGGCAGACAAAGTTCTTGGGGCAAACCTGATATCTTTTATTAGGCCAACTCAACTGTTCTTCCAACTATTTGAGTTGCTCTAATAAAAGATATCAGATTTATCCCAACAACCTTGTCTGCCCGTGTCCTTAGACCAACACGGCTACAACCAACACCCGTGAAACATTTCCGTGAAGATCCCAGATTTGATTTCTACCTATACCAATAATTCCCCCCAAAATTGTCTCCAAGTCCATGGAAAATCCAAGTCTTACATTTTCACATACATCTTTTTTTATTGTATTTTTTTTTTGCAATTTGAATACACACATTTCAAAACAGATATCATTTCTAAGCCAACCATCAGCAATTCCAGCCCTCCCGAACATGTCAAAACAGAGCACTTTGACATTATTAAAATGTTTTGTTTTGATATATTTTTCCCAAAGTGAAATTTCATTGAAGTTGACGTGTTTACACATAAGAGTTTGATTTGAATGAAATGGCATCTTCTGCCGGAAGAAAATGGGATGGAGAAAATTGGGAGCCTCTGATGAGAAGATTTTGCTCATCTCTGTCCTCCCCCCTGTTCCAGAGGGGCGGTTCATTGCTGAGGCTTGGGCACTTCTGGGTGTCTCATGTCAGGCTGCTAGCCATAGAGATTTTTTGTGAATGGGGCATAGACATTGACCTAGCAGACCCTTACTGCTCATTTTATGATAGCAAGGATGCACGATCACATGGAAATAATTGTCCCTCGTTGGGCTTGTGCTTGTAAACTAGAGGCGGATTGATCCACGCAACCTTGTCACAAGCAAACATTCATGTTCTTCCTGGAGGGACCACGCTCTTTTCCCGAGTAGATGCTAGCTCTTCTTCCTCTCTGCCCAGTCTGAGCTGCATCATCCACTCGCAAGAGTTTATCTGTTGCATTTATGGTAGTGACAAGACTCGATCTAGTCAATCTTGTTCTGGTCAAGTCAACTTGATCTAGTCCATCTTCCATGCCATCGCCTACGCATGGAGATACCTTCTCCACATTTGCTCACGCTCCCTTCCTGGCCTCCTCTAAACTCCTCATTGCAACATCAAGACATGCATGGACCTTATTTGTTATCTGCTTGATGTCAATACTGCCAACCTCCTTTGGTTCTTCATCATGTCTCCTCTCAATTCCTCACCGTCTCTTACTGTGTAGTTTAGACTGGGAGTCCTTTGTGGGAGGGACTGCATGCATAGGAGGAGGCTTGCACTCGCTGGGGTGCTTGAGCATTAAATAACTAAGGAAGGAAAAAGAGAAGTCTGCAGGGAGCGGCTTGCTGAGAAGTGAAGCTGGGCCTTCATATTTTGATTGGAGGACACCTTGGCCTGACTTCCTCTCATTAGTCCAGGATGAAATCAGCAGTTGTCAGAGAATTGCCTGGGATTTTTTTTCGCGCTCTGACAAGTAGGTAAACAAGATTCCCTTTTAGTGCATTGAAAATAAGAGCAGGCCCTGCAGGGAAAATGCTGTGCTATTTCCAATCATAGAAACATAGAAAATGAGGGCTGGAAGGGACCTCAGGAGGTCACATGTAGTCCAACCTCCTGCTCCAAGCAGGATCAGCCCCAACTACATCATCCCAGCCAAGGATGTCTAGCCGGACCTTAAACACCTCCAAGGATGGAGACTGCACTAGCTCTCTGGGGAGCCGGTTTCAGTGCTTTATTATCCTCCAAATGAAAATTTTTTTCCTAATATCCAGCCTCAACTTCCCTTGCTGCAGCTTGAGCCCATTGCTCCTTGTCCTGTCATCTGCCCCCACTAAGAACAGCCCAGCTCCATCCTCTTTGCAGCCCCGCTGCAGGGAGGTGAAGGCTGCTATTCAATCCCCCTCGGTTTTCTTTTCTGAAGATTAATAAGCCCAGTTCCCTCATCCTCTCCTCACCAGTCATGTCCCCCAGCCCTCCCAACCATTTTTGTTGCCCTCCACTGGACAGCAATAATCCTGCTGATGGCATGCAGATCAATCAAGGCAGGAAAATGAAAATTGGCCCCATGTCTGTGCCCTCCTCCACCTTGGCTCTGGTCTGCTGGTGGGTCATTTCAAATTTACTAATAGGCAGCCCCTGTGTGACAGATGAAGGTCCTCCTGAGCACCTGTGTCCCTCACCATTAGGGATCCAGCTGTGCAGGGTACTGCCTTATGCTTGGATTTTCCTTCTCCTGGCCCTACTATTGTAATTCCTGCCTGGGTGGTATGGTAGGGAGATTTCAGGAATGGTCTGTTTGCAGACATTGTTGTAGCAGTATGCAGTTTCATGGGTCAGGCCTGGCCCCTGTGGGCCATAGGTGGCTAACCCCGGTCTGTGGGATGTGGCCCTTGTCTGGGATTACATACCCTGTGATGCACTATGGCAAGGGACTCCTGATGGTGTAGCATCTCTTTATGCCAGGAGGAGAGACCATGGTACCACCCAGGCCATGTCGTACCAGGAGGTCTTGACCAAGATGACCACATGGAAACCTGGGACACCCAGGTGACACCTCCCCCAAGTGCATGGGCTGGCCTTTCAGAAAGAAAGTGTTTGGATTCTCAGCTGAAATCTTTTGGACTTGGTGAAAGTCAAAATTTCTATGGGAAAAAAAAATGACCGAATAACTTTTTGTTGAAATTTTCTGTTGGGAGGAAGGGGCCATTTCTTTCTAACCAGCTGCTTCATGAATGTTTCTACTGCCAGATCCCTTGCCTGGTCCAAACAGCCACCAGCAAAAAGATACTTACACAGTACTGTCAAATCCCTTGTTAAAACCTGACAAAAGATCCCATTTATGCTACCAGAGCTGGTAGCAAAGTTTTAGCTCTGCCTGCTCCATAACAGTAGTCTCTTCTTTCCAAGCCAGAGGAGTTGTGCCTCCTAGAAGAAACACAAGTGCCATGAAGCGAGCTGTTGCCTCTCACTGAGCAACACTGTTAGAAAGACAGAGGTGGCCTGAAAGCAGCAAAGTAGTTCAGGAAGCTGTCAAGAGGGAAGTGGCCTCTCTCTTCATCGGATACTTCATGCTTGTGTTGGCAATATTGGGTTTCTATGTAACCTGTGCTGCAGCTGATGTTCTGTTTTCAGCTTCATGTGGTGGAGCCTATATTCTGTGTCCCCTCCACATGCATAGCTATTCCTGACATCACTGGGAAACCTGTGTGCCTTAGGCTGCTGGAGTCCAAATTGGCCAGGGAGACAAAGGGAACAAAGTCACCTCACCAGTGTTTTTGCATCAGGTTCAAAGAGAAAAGCAACGCTTTGTAGAACCATAGACGTGGCAGGCTGGAAGGGACCTCAGGGAATCAGGCTATCTACCCACCTCACTAGACTGAGGATACTGAGGTTCATTTATACTCTTTATGAAGCTTGGATGCATATGGTGACTGTTTAAAAGTTTATTTTTCTACTTATTCTCACTTGGAAACTCCAGGAACCACAGTTCTTAGTGTCCCGGGTTTGGCGGTTGAACCCTTTGGCAGACCAAGGGCCCAGAGTGAGAGTGACAGCACACAATAGGCTGAAACAGGACTTATGGGGCTTATGTACATGCCATGATTTTTGCCCTTTCATGCACTGCAACTGCATGTCTGTTTGCACGAGCAGGATTTCTCAACCTGTTAAAAGTCTTTCTTGAGCATTAAAGTAAAACTCCTCAGACATGGCTTATTTGGCTCACCGGGAATTAAAGCATTGCGTCCACGGATTCATTGCATGCAAACAGGAAGGCTCTCAAAGTCATGTAATGAGCCTTTTTGTCCACCTGGTGGCGCTGCGAGTTTTTTGTAGTTCACCCCTTCCAATTGCTTTCACTTTCGAATTGCTTTTGCTTTTTTTTTTCTTGTGTGGTTTGCGACTCCCTACTTCTACAGTTGTGTGGCAGGGCATGGGCCCAGGGTGGGTGGGGGGCCCTGGGCTAGGGGGGCGGTGCGGGGAGTGCTGGACTGTCCCGCTGTCCTGCAGCACCAGTCAGGGACCTGGTTTAATTTGTTGGTAAGCCTAGTGCATGCAAACACAGATGTGATACTCCAAAATAAACAAGTTTAAATTTTATAAACTTATTTAATTTAACAAGGATTAAAACCTGTGGTTTGTACAGGTGCCCCTTTTCGTTAAATCCGAACACATGGTGATCTCAGCCTGCTGACAAGGAGGGCAGACTTACTGAGGCTTAGACCATCTCCATTCATTACAAAATACATCCAATTTGGCTCTCGGGGAATTGCAGACCCTTCATCGGAGGGGATCCAGGGGAGGTTCTGTTCCTAACTCCATTAGGTGCTTTTGAGAATTATAACCATACTTTTGCTAATATGTACATGGCATTGGAGTGCTTGTCCTGTCCAAGAGCATGCAAACATATGGATATACCTATGGCAGCCGTTCATCAGTGAGTGATAGTGGATATGACTAGCAGTGCAGTTTGTCTTGTGTCTGTAGAGACCAGTGTTAGACTTGCAGGTCCTGCCACGGTGGTCACAGGCGCACATGGTGTTAACACCTACTGTACCGACAGGCTGTTTGCTTTGGTCATGCCAGTTGAGTACATCTTATAACCTGTGACTGCCCCCTTCCATGTTGTGCCCATGCCAATAACAAAGATGGAGTTTCCTCTCCATTCAGTTTTGGCTGCAATAGCCTGGGCAGTTGATATGGAGATGCTTGAGTTGCCCATATATCTATGTCACCCTTTTGGCCTAGCTGGTTGATCCCATAGGAAAGGCAGAAGCCAGTACATTTGAAGCCAGCTTGGCTACATGAGCTGCCGGTATGAAAATCTCCAATCCATCTGCCTTTCAGGGCTCCACCCTTAGACTGGTTGCCAACCAAGGCTGGAAAGCCCAATCCATCCTGCTATGGCATTCGCTTTTTGGTAGCATTTCCTCCACCAGGGATAAGGGCATGGCCACACCACCATCGTCATAGACATGGAACCCACCACGCACATTTTCATCCACACATATACACACATGCTATGTCCATGCACATGGTCAGACACACCTATTTGCCCCTACAAACAGCCCATCCTCCCCTCTGAACCTACAGATTTCCCCCATGCAGACAAAATGAACCTCTTTGAAACGTGTCCCGATTCTTTTGTTTAGCGAGTGATGAGTGGGGACAAGATGGGATCAAAATCCCAGAGCAGCCCATTTGCAAACCCGGTGCTCCACGTTCCCTGGTTGACCACGCGAGCTGGCTTCTGGGCCCGGTTCTGTCAAGCACCATGTGGGTGTTTTTAATTCCACTAACAAGGGTCGCAGCGAGCCCAAGAGCACTGGCACCATCAGCACATTTGCAGAGAAAATGAGATTTTTCCTGGCCAACTTCCAAAGGTGGCAGCCGCACTCCAAGGCACATCTCAATTAATTAATGGAGTCAAACTTTATTAGAGCCGATTGGCAGCCAAAAATAACCCAGCCTGTAGACTTTTCCATTCATCTTTTTCTCCTTTCTTCTTTGTTTTCTTTCATTCTCCTCGTGTCTTCGTCCCTTCCGGCCTGGTGTGTGAAACATAGCTGTGTGACCGTTGCGGGGGGTGAGGTTCAGGGACTGCATATGCTGCATGCATCCAAACTTGGATGATATCTCAATGAAATTTATATTTCCAAGTAGAAATCAGGCTGTGGACACTCAACAGACCTCATGTGTACACAGCATTTTCAATCTTAAAGGATCCCCGCGTACTTTATTAGACCCCAGACAGAGGGAAAGGAGAGGAGTGGATGACTCCATTAGGATGCGGAGCACCCTGCGGGTGAGATTCATTTCCAAACAACTGCTAGTCATTTAACTTAATTCTGATTCTTAGGGTATTATCCAAGCTTGCTCTGTGACAGCTGTTCAGAGATTGAGTAGATTTCATGCAGGAAATCAGACATTCAGGATGTGCAGCAAAGAAGTGATGGGAAAGGTATACGGCGAGCTGAGAAGTGTCTTTCAACACCAACCTTTGCTACCTTTGCTTATGCGAGTGAGAATTTGCAAGCGTTCCCCTGAAACCAAGGGTTCGTCATGATGATGTACGTGACATTAGCACTGAGAAGGGCCCCCGGCTGGGTCAAGCCCATTGGGCTGGATATAGCATAAATGCACAGTAAGAGCCATACTTAACACTCAGGGGATTTATACTTACTTGGCAGGGGAGATAGCATGATGATGGTTCTGGCACAGGGGATTTTACTAACCTGGCAGGGGAGATCCCCTTCTCCGTCTTGAATGACTTGGTGTAGTTGAGGGTGGAGACGTGTCCCTTGTACTGCAGGCGGACCTCCCTGCAAGAGTCCATTAAAGCCTCCCGATGGGAGGCTCTTGGCTCCATGCGTTATGGCGATGGGGGACTGCTCTTGGGATTTCCCTCTAGCTTGCTCCTTCGACCTTTGGCTAGAGGCAAGTAAACTCGGGGCCATCCGAGCACCAAGGCCTCCGGGCTTGGGCCTGCACGTAGGATGCCTGCCATGGTTTTGGGAGTATCTGAAGCCCCGGGCTGACGAGTCTGGGAGAAAGACTTGCCGATGGTAGAATCTGGAACTGGTTTGGATGATTTGGCCTGAGAGACAAACTTAAAAAATTAATAAATTTACACTCAACAGAACAAATATGAAATGGGAAGAAATGGCTC
Organism: Crocodylus rhombifer; assembly: GCA_038503035.1. Classification (NCBI taxonomy): domain Eukaryota; kingdom Metazoa; phylum Chordata; order Crocodylia; family Crocodylidae; genus Crocodylus; species Crocodylus rhombifer. The sequence continues at coordinate 28,275 of JAVSML010019171.1, forward strand.
CCTGGTACCCTAGCCCTGTGCCCTGGCCAAGAGACCATACATCTAGTCCCAGTGATTTGGGGAAAGAGGTTGCCTGTCTAAACAGCAGCCTTGGGTTGAGGGCTCATCTGCCCAAGCAAACTCGAGAAAGCGGATCCAAAGTTTAGCAAAAGGTATGACTTTTAAGAGGTTTGGTGAAAACACACGAAACCCCTGCTAGGCACTGTTAATTCAGAACTAAAGCAGCCGTAATTCGATTTAGCTTGCTTCACTCACTTCATTACACAGAGTCAAGGAAGCTAAATCAAATTAGGGCTGCTTTAATTCTGAATAAGAGTGTCCATGCCAGGGTTTAATGCAGTTAAACTAATGCATTTAGAAAAAAAAAATAATTCAGATTAATTCTCCTGGAGCATGCCACTATAGGCAAACCCTAACTACCTGTATGCACGGTATTGTTCATATTCCTGTGCAATTTAATATGCTGGCCCTTTAAAATATGTTCATCATGGGGGGGAAGTGTGAAGAATGATCTTTTGCACCTTTAGATCACAAGTTCAAATCCCATGTCGGTTTGAAGAGGACCAAAATAGTATAACCATCTGTGCTTTGGATGTTCACGTGCTACGGTCTCTTTGTGGGGAGATGCCCGCACCCCAGCCGCCTTCCTCTCTGGCAAAACAGGTCAGCACTTAATAAACCAGAAGACAAAATTCCCTTTTCACCCTGTGAGTTAGAGACACCAAAAGTGGAAGATTTGCAATTAAATCAGGGGAATAACCACCAGTCTCCCCATCTTTAAACTGAATCTGGTCAGGCAGGATTTGACTCTGCATCTGTTCTGTGGGTAAATAAATGTGTTTCTCCAGGGCTGTCAGACTGGCACCTTTAACCAGCCTGAAATTAATTTTCTTAAAAAAGAAAAAAGCATTAATAAAAATATGGCAGCCTTTTGAGGCTGTTTCATTAACTCTATCAGTGAAGCATATCACCCAACGTCCGGTACTCTGCCTGAATACTAAAGTTCGCAGACACACTGGGTTCTTTTCCTGGCTACAAAGTCTCAATTTTTCTAACTCAATTTAGTGTTGGAAACAAAATTCAAAGCAGGGAATAATTCGGAGAAGATAAAAGCGGTAAATCGGCCGTCGGGGATTAGCTCCCTGGTGATATAATTCTGCCCACGGTTACTGCAGCACAACTCCAGGGCTGCTCTTCATTTATGTGGGGTGGTTCAAACAGGAAGTCAATCCTTGCTGGAAAGTTTAGCTGGGTTGAACTGACAGAAGATAGCAGATCCAAGGTCACATCCCAAACACAGATGGGGGGAGGCGGGGAAATAAGTTATTCCTTTTCTTCCTTACACCGCTCTTTCTTGAGAGCACACAAGGGCAGAAAAGGAAGAAATCTGGCACCAGACTTGAAGCTGGTCAAAACTTTAAAAATAGTGTTTTATTGGAAAAGGCACTCTTTAAAATGCACTTTTCTTTTGGTAAGTTTATGGATAATTTTTTTTCACTTCCTCGGAACAGATTGTTACATTTTTATCATTGCTTTAGCAAAAAATATCAATATAGTAGCAGAATATTATATTATATTATATTATATTATTTCATAGATTTCATAGACATTAGGGCTGGAAGGGACCTCCGAAGATCATTGAGTCCAGCAGGAAGGCACTTCAGGGGCAGGAAGATTATATTGTATTACATTATAAAGATCAGAATAATAGAAATATTATTTCTACCTAGGAGAACTTTTACAATTTTTTCTCCAATGCCTGATGAAGGGTGCTTGTGCCCAAAAGCTTGCAATCAAAGACATTTGTTTGCAAAAATCAAGTTGCAAGCCCCCAAGGTCTGGAACAGTCTGCCATCGGAGGTGGTTCAAGCACCTACACTGAACACCTTCAAGAGCAAATTGGATGCTTATCTTGCTGGGATCCTATGACCCCAGCCGAGTTCCTGCCCTTCGGGTGGGGGGCTGGACTCAATGATCTCCCGAGGTCCCTTTCTGCCCCAGTGTCTATGAAATCTATGGTTTAATAAACGATATCACCTCTGCCCCAAGTTCAGATTCCTTTTGCTTCTAGACCAATATGGCTACAACCTGTATACTCAGAATAGTTATGAATTTTCTTTTCTCCTGGGTTTTGCTAATCAACAAAAAGGCACGGCTATTTCAGTAATGTTTCTTGATCCAAGATTTTATCAATCCAAGATACGTTAGTTTTTTAAAGAAATTTAAAAAGTGGCCCATTTTGACTCCTTTAGAATGAAAAACACTGAAATTTTGAAGTGATTCATCCAAGGAGTCTTCTATTTTTTGCCCTATTATAACAACTACAGGAGAAAGGGAGTAGTCCCTGCTTTGCGGTATTGCACAGTTATTGATGTGGTGTGTAGAAAGAACCAAGCTGATTAGGGTTAAACGCGGTTAGTCTCATCAAAGCCGGTGGACCTCATCCTCATAAGAAGGTGAACATGATTTGGCTTACAGCTAGTAAAGTTTAGCAATAATTATTTTCTCCTTCCCCTCATACTCCTGCTGACTGATGATTAGCCCTCACCAAGATGTTGTAGTCCTCACCAAGATGGTTTTGGACATTTAAAGTATCCCCTTGCCACATCAGGTCCAGCCAGCTATTAATTAAAATAACATTGTCCCTGATTACCCTTGTTTTTTGAGGCTCATTCATCATTAACATGGGCTGTTATTTATCCTGGTATCTTCAACACTGAGATGGACCCATCCTTGTAGGTCAAAGGTTCAGGAAAGACTATGTAGCTCATGACATCTTCCCTCTGCATCCATCCAACCTAGCTTTCCCATCCATCCCAGGGTTGTTGTGAGCCTCAGAAGAGCTGGTGGTAGTGCTGAGATGATGTTCTGGCTCTACTCGACCCCATTAATCTCATTGTACTCAACAGGTGCTAACACCTCTCTTGAATTTTCTTCCTTTTCCTCTTACCAGGTTATCCTTCCTACACCATTTCTTTGATCTCTTATCCTGGTTTTATTTACACAGGGCATTTTGCATCGGCCTTTGTTCTATCTGCTATTTAGCTCAAGCTGTGTCTGCTTTTCTTCTCAGATCAGAAGAAGGGTACTTGGTATCTATGAGCTTCTCTACACAGCTGGCCCGATACATGATATTACCCAGAAGAATCCTTGCCTCTCATAACAGCTGACATTTTTAAAGCCTCAGCTGCTGGAGTCTGGGGGTTAGATGAGCATGTCAGCATGACTTTCATTTTTTTTAAGTCAATATTGATGATGGGAAAGCTAGGAAAGCCTCAGAGGGGTAGAAAAACAGAAGGCAAATAAAGGGAGCCCAACATTCATTAGGTTTTAAAATCTCATGATTTTGGGTTGGGACCAACTCAGGATTTTTGAACACTTGGGGCTGGCAATATTGACTTTCCACCTTAGATTGTGTCTTTCATCCCAGATCCAACGGTGTATGGACCCATCTCCCTTGGGGAATCTCTGTTTCTGCTGTGGTTGAAGAAGTCTGTAGAGAGTCAGCACTAATCTTAGGGCCTGACTGGCTTCATTGAGATGTACATGTTGACTAGGGCATTTGTAGGGCCTCTGCAATGGGTGAAAGCCCCGCTCTGTGAAGACCTTTGCCCTAATGCCCAGCCAAAATCTTTCCGTTCTTTGGTGCGAGGATGCTGCTTGTGTCCTGTTGTCTGGGCGTGTAAGGACTCCCTTGCCTTGTTTTGTACTTACCTTTAAAGATATTTATAAGCTGACTTCATAACTCCCTGTTGTAGACCCTGGGCATGTCTACACGAGATGCTTACTGCACATTAGCTTAATACTGCGCAGTAGCCTAACAGTTATTAACCATGCTAATAGCCTACTGCTCAGTGTTATTAGGCTAATGCACAGTAAGCATTACTAAAAAACCACTAAAAAACTCTAGTTCCTGCACGTTCAGTGAGTACCTCATATTAGAGGTACTAAAGTAACTGCGCAGTAATGAACATGTGCAAACTAAATGCACATTAGTGAACGTGTAGATGTGCCCCCTGTATATTGATCTCTTCATCCTAGCAGCCAGCTTGCTGTCATTTTATTTTATTCCCACTGTTATAATTGTTCGTCGTTGGTATTCCAGTAGTGTCCGCAGCGTGTTAAATGTTCCCCACACATAGCACATAGAAGACAACAGGCTTAATTAAACTGGGATAAGTTACTAGGGATCCCATGAAGTCAACAGAGCTACACTGGCTCACCTGCTCTGGGGATCTGGCCCATTATTTGCTGAATTATTCCACTTGGGGATGCAGCCCACTGACACCAGCTGTGGATTTGATCTGTTGTTTACAAGGGATCTCCGACCATTTACATCAGGTAGCGATTGAACTTGCTGAGCTTGTTAGCAGTGAAGATGGTTCAGGGGCTGGGGCATATGACTTGTGAGGAGAGGCTCAGGGAACTGGGCTGATTGAGTCTGCAGAAGAGAAGACTGAGGGGGATTGAATAGCAGCCTTCACCTCCCTGCAGGGGGGCTGCAAAGAGGATGGAGCTGGGCTGGTCTCAGTGGGGACAGGTGACAAGACAAGGAGCAATGGGCTCAAGCTGCAGCAAGGGAAGTTGAGGTTGGATATTAGGAAAAACTTTCTCATGAGGAAGGTAGCAAAGCACTGCAGCAGGCTCCCCAGAGAGGTGGTGCAGTCTCCATCCTTGGAGGTGTTTAAGACTGGGCTAGACAAAGCCTTGGCCGGGATGATATAGTTGGGGCTGGTCCTGCTTTGAGCAGGGGGTTGGACCAGATGTGACCTCCTGAGGTCTCTTCCAAGCCTCATTTTCCATGATTCTATGACTGCAACTCTGATGGAAATGCTCTGGATGACCCCTGATGGGGACCTGGCTCTGTAAATCAGCACTGCACTGATTCCCACCATCTGGAGCTGTGACAACACTGACCACAATAAAGCTTACGTCGGCTGAGATTTTGGCCCGTGCAGGTCATACTGTCAAGTTTCTAAATGACTTGGGGACGTATGAGATGGGGAAGATAAGACTTGTGAGATGCCCACGTTGTGAGCAGCCTTGTGATTCTCCTCCATAGTGTCCCACCCGTGTAGCTAAACATTAACTGGAGGGACTGGGTCTAGGGGAGAAAAAATAAGCCTGCCCTCATGCCCTTTGCTGAGGGTCTCAGTAGGAATCAACTTGGTGGGTCCCTTGAAGAAGTGACCTTTGAGATATGGACACCACGCCACTGGCAACAGGGTTGAAGCCAGTAATGTTAGGGTTGACCATGGCATAGGCAGTCCATCCAAGTGAATCAAACTAGACCAGTGTCTACTAGAGTAGAAGCCAAGGTCCAAGCTGTGCTTCAGTCCTAGTCCAGGACAGCAATCCAAGCTTATATAGGCCAGTGCGGATAGGGCTGTCTTCCTGAGGGATGCCTCGGCCTAATTCCCGATCACTACCAGCTGGGTCATGGGACTAGAATCAGCATAGCTGGGCCCTGACTTATTATGAATAAACTAATTTCATGGACAGCCACAGGCTGGGTTTGAACGAATCCTTCCTCAGTTGAGATCAGACTAGCACACTGTACTGCCAGCTGGATTTGTTACCTGCATATCCCCAATATTGCCCTCCATTCGTTTCCCCTCCCTTGGCATCTGAGGACAGCATTTACTCTTAATACACTGCCAGACTCCTCTTTGTGGTGTATGTAGCTATCTCATGCCACAGTGTTTTTTGTTTTCTCCGTAGCTCATGTTTTACTGCTCCAAAGGCAATGCTCTTTGCCAAGGCAGACAGGCAGTGGGGTTGGTGAAAAATATTCCTGAAAGAAAAATGGCGTTTCTATTAAAACAATGTCTTTTCTCAAAGAGGAGCTGCATTTGGTGGGAAGTTTTTCCTTTTTCATTGAAAAACTGAGCAGACAAATAACAAAAATGTTTTGGCTGAAACTCAAAATAGATTTGGAGGTGCTGCCATAGTGCCTTGTTGGGATTGCAACTCAATGGCCATTCTCCTCTTTGCTCCAGACTCCCTTGCAAAACTATGGTGGCTCTCATAATGCACTGATTTCACTCTCCAACACTGGGGAGTATGTTCAGTCATGGGGGCTGTGATCCATCCGGATACCCAGATCCTGCCAAGAGAGGAGGAGACACAAAGACTTTGAATCCAGTGAGAAACTGCAGCAATGGGAATACTCCCATTTTCCAGCCAGATGTTGCAGAAAGACATTTAGTGTTTGGTTTGGAGCAGATTGCTTCAGAGAAGACCCCCCCACACACACACTCAAACTCTGCACTCGCTCTTTGAAACGCCGACCTTTGTCCTTTCCTCTTTTGTTTCCTCCTTCCAAATGAAAGGTCACTGCAGCTGAAAAAAAATAAAAGAAAAAGAAGAACGGCTGCTTTTGGACATGGAAAAAATATCTAACACCTTCCCTCATTGTCTGAGCAGCCTGACACCTCAGAACCAAGTAACATTGCCAATAACGGCAACATCAATCACACTCATGCCAGGAGCCAGATGGCTTCACAAGAAGTAAAAGGCAAGCAATGAAATAGAGCTGATGGGCACAAACTTGCACCAGGTTCCCACAGTCCTCTGGGTGAAGCTGAGGTTTTGAACACAATGCCGCAGTTATCACCCTTCCAGCCATTGCGTGGGTCTGGCAGTCATAGCCTATCCTCTCCACCACCAGCAGTGAGCACGCTGCGCACACATCTAATGAGCTTTCCTGTGCCCGCTCATCCACTGCTGTTTTCCAGTCTTTTAAATTAGGATCTTCGTGCCTGCGCACTGCATTAGTGATGGTTTGTCCTTGCTTTGAGGACCACAGTGCCCAAGAGGTGCTGACTCTCTGGTGTAAAGGAAAAGTAATGTAATATAAAGGAAGGTGATGAGTGTAATATAAAAGAAGGCACACCACTCACCTCTTGCTTATCACTCAAAGCCTGGTCAGTGGTGCTCCCTTCTGATCGACATATTCAAAGTAGAGCAAATTATTGGTTTCCATGCTGAGCTTACCGGACAGAAGTCCACTTTTATTGAAATCACTACCCCTTCTGCAGTCCTTAGATGCATTTTCATTACAGAAGCCAAGGACAGAATGGGCACTGGATCCTGAATTTCCTCTCATTCTTGTAGGTGGCCCCAGGTGTTAGTACTGAGATATTTCTGCAGTTCCCTGATGTGGCAGGCACAAGTTTGAGCAGGCAGCAGAGCAGCCTGCAGGTGGGAGCAGACTCAATCAGATGGTCACATGGTACCCAGGAAGTTGCCTGATTGGTGTAGGGTTATGCAGCCAGGGTATAAGACCAGGCCCAGGGAGCAGGGCCAGGAGTTGCAACTGGGCAGCAGAAGGGTGAACATCTCCCAGCTGGAGTACTGCTGCTCCCAGAATACCTGGAGGCCAGGGTAGAAACTATGGGGATAGAGGAGGTTCCTGGTCTTGGGGCATGACCTAAAACTACACCCTGCTGGGGCTGGATGGTGTGGTGGGGCTGCCTGTGGCAGGGCAGTCTGCAGGAAATGCCACACCTGTGCCTCCCCAGTGAAAGGCAAGTATGGGACGCCAGAAAGCCTCAGCCCCTGCTGCCTTGTGGGTGACCTTGTGTGGGGCAGCACACCCCGACATAAAAGTACAGTGGCCCCATTGAGAGGGTCGAGTGGAAGCTGGAGGCTGCACAAAGTAGGGCCCATGGGGGGCCTGAAGGACTACACATAGGCTGGCTGGAGTAGAGGCCAGGTGAAGGCAGAACAGTGGGCCCAGGAGGGGTCCAGAGTAACTATGTGCTCCACAAGCTCACAGGGTGTGAACAGTGTTTGGAGGGGCCCGAGAAGGCAGACCCATATGGGAGAGAGGGCTAGCTGCTCGAATACCTAGCCAGAGAACCTCAACTGGGCCATCCTGGGGCCAGGACCATGAGGGTCAAAGGGCAAGGATGCCCACCATGAGGGACAGGCAGAAGCTAGAGGCCAACTGACCTAGAGGCAAAGCCAGGGCCTATAAGGACTAAGGTCCCAGTAGGGGCCACTGCAAAGAAGGAAAGGGGTCTAGGGAGCTTGCAGCCCAGGATGATGGTGGAGGTTAGACCGCCTGAATAGGAGGGATCCAGGTTGGCATCTGAATGCCAGTGTGGGGCTGGAGCCATATAGTGATGCCATTGGTGAGGCATGGGACATGGTGTAGGGGTGGTACGGAGCCATGTATTATGTCCTTATCATTGGGTATTAAATGGGCAGCCTCTCACCTACAAACAACTATTTAACTTGGTTACATCAAAGGCGTGGCGGGTGAATTAGGTGGGCAGACAGACCTGGACAGGTGAGCAGGCCAATGATTGAAGTGGCCACGAGACGGCCCCGTCATGCGAGAAGCTCATCCTGCTCTGTGGATCAGTGGAGAAGTGCAGTCTCCAAGGGCCTCAGTCAATCACTCTCTGTAAGCACCGGGTTGCATTTATAATTATTCTTTAATTACAAAGCACCGCCAACAAGGAAACATCGTTCCCAGGGCTGCCATCACTGATGATGCATGAAGGGAGACGCTTTGGCAAAAGAAGGCTTCACTCCAGCAGACCCTCTTATCACAAGCAAAGGAGCCTTGAAACCCAAAGTTGGGTGTGGAAATTGGTGTGTGACCAATAGAGAAAGGCCCAAAGTGGTTCAAGGTTGGAAATGTCAGCAAGGATGTATTGAGCCCTCATTGGCTGCAGGCTAAGGGGAAGCCAGGGATTTTTAGTGCTGCTTTTCGGGAAGGCTCATGCCCGGAGTGTATTCTGTAAAGGCAGCAAGCCTGAGGTGAAGCTAACATAATCCTCCTTCTTAAGGGAACGGGAAATTCAATACCAGGGCTCAGAGTGGAGCCACGGAGTCAATGGCAACATACACAGGAGGGAGCCCTCCATCAGCAGTGGAGTCGGTCTTTAAAAATGGCCTTTTTAGTTGCAGCAGAGGAGCAGGCGGGCCTTTGATCAGGGCTGAGAGTGAACTTCGCCTTCTCCCACATGGGAATGCTAATGCCGGCTCCTATGAGACCTTCAACCCCTCAATCGGCATGGAAGAAAGTCAAACGCAGGAAGCTCCTGGCCCTTCTGGCATGGTTTGCTGTGGTGATCCCGGGAAGACTCCCCGCTCGCTGTTGGGGCTCCCTTTTGCTAATGTCCCCAGCTGCTGCAAGACCAGAGCGATTTCAAGGATCTCAGTGGAGCCAGATCCCAGAGCGCCTGGCCCAGCGAGCATGTGCAGGGAGATCCTGCCCCAAATTTCAGGAGGAGAAACATGAGCTTTACAAATGGCTCTAAAAATATTTGCCTGGATTTTTCATTTGCATCCCAGCCGGGCCAGGCTTTACTCTTCTTGTTTAAGGAAATGTACCTCTGTGCTGGTGAGATCCCAACTGTGGGTTAGCAGGTTACTGTTATTTATTGCTGTTTAATTTTATGGCATTGGAAATCATGCCAAGTGTTTTGCAAAAGACCAGGAAAAATGCAGTTCTTTTCCTCCAAGTGATCCATCACCAGGGGGCCCTGATCTTGGAAATGCAACGCCGGCATGGCTGGCTCACTCCATTAGGGATGGCTTGTTAGTAATAATGTCGTATGGCCCTACCACGATTCTCCGTGCCATGGGGTTCGGTGAGGACACAGCGGTTGTAGGATCAGGGGCCAAATACACACTGTAGGACGTGCTTTCTGGATTAAGCCCTGAGTTTTAACTGGATCCCAGGGCTGATGTACAGTTGAGAGGGAACAGAGTGAGGAAGGAGGAGAGTTAAACGAAGAGCAGCCTGTGAACGGGAAAGAAAAATTGGCTAGAAACACAAGTGATTATCATAAATAATTCCCGGCTTGGATGACGTGAAACCCATGCTGGTGCGAAGAGCCAGTTCAAAACCTTTGCACTAATGTAGTGGGATGGGGAGCTTATGAGGAGCCAACGTACAGGGCAAACTGGACTAATTTGTTTCCACTGTCAATGCTGGGAGAAAAGCAAGCAAAATCATCATCATCATGATGGAAGAGATCAAAACAACACAGTAAAAGGGAATCTTTCTTTGCAAAATGTGCGTGCGTGTGTGTCTGCCTGTGTGTCTGTGTCTATGCATGTGTCTGAGTGTGTGTGTCTATGTGTGTGTCGATCCATGTGTCTGTGAGAGTGTGTGTCTATGTGTGTCTCCGTGTGTCTGTATGTTTGTGTGTGTCTTATGTCTGCCTGTATGTGTGTGTGTGTGTCTGTATGAGTGTGTGCCTGTGTGTGTGTGTCTGTCTAGGTGTGAGTGTGTCCATGTGTGAGTGTGTGTGTGTTTGCCTGTGTGTGTGTATGCATGTCTGTTCATCTATGCACGTGTGTCTGTATGTGTTGTGTGTGCCTATATGTGTCTATGTGTCTGTATGAGTGTGTGCTTGTGTGCGCGTCTGTCTTTGTTTCTGCCTATGTGTGCATGTCCATGTATGAGTGTGTGTGTATACATGTCTGTGCACGTGTCTGTGTATGTGTGCGTGTGTCTGTATGAGTGTGCATGTGTGAGTGTGTGCATGCCAGTGTGTTTGTGTCTGTCTATATGTGTGTGTGTGTCCCTGCATGTGTCTGTGTATCTGTGCCTGTGTGTGTGTATGAGTGCGTGCAAGTGTGAGAGTGTCTGTGTGCTTCTGTATGCATGTGTGGCCAGATTCCCCACTCACACCCTCCGGAGCCCCGGCCGAAGCTCTGCTCCGTATTTGCAGCTTGGCTGTGTCCCTTTAAAAAGATGGGCACCCCCCCAGAAAGCGTTTCCCCTCCTATCTACCTTCCCGCCGGGATAAAAGATTCCCCCCCGCATAATAAGTGGCCCAAGTGAAAATTACCCACGCTCCCCGAGGTATGCGCAGCTGAGCATCTGTGCTCTCAGCTGGGGAGTTCAATTTGATGCAGCCATTCAGCCTGGCGTTCAATAAAAAATGCAAGACACACACACACACACACACACACACACACACACAGAGAAAACCCCCGTCTCAGAGGGCAGGGGAAGGTAATATCGCTGGCAGCAAGAAGTTCCTTTTAATCCGGGGCTCCATCCTCCTGGCTCTTGAAGGGAAAGGCTGCCTTTATTCAAGCCAGATGCGAGCGATGGAAACTTAGGTGTGTCGGGCTGGAGTGGTTTGTCGAGATAAGATTTAATTTTCCGAGCCGAGTCTTGCAGCTTTCTTGCTCCAGCGGGGAGGAGGAGGTGGGGTGGGGGGGCCTGGGAGGGGAGGGTGCGTTTGCTTAAACTTCACAAGACGTCGACCACACGGGCGGCGCGGCACACAGCCCTCTCCGCGGGCGCCGCTTATGAAATTGCAGCCGAGCCAGTCTGCAGGAGGGGTCGCAGCTGGACTGGCAGAGGGAGGCTAATTGCCTTTCCCACACAGTCCATCCTGCTCTTCCTGAGAGCGCAAAGAACGAAGGCAGCCAAAACCCCAGCTGGAAAATCCCAGGCTGCTGGGTGTGTCGTTTGGCCTTTTTGGTCATGGGAGTGTTGGAAGACAACCGGCGCTGTTGGTAGGGTTGTTCCTGGTGCCGTGACCTCCTGCGGGCCTTTGTGTTGGCCCAACAGGCCCAGGAAGGGTGCAGAAGCACAGAAAGCAGGGCTGGAAGGGACCCCAGGAGGTCACTGCTAGTCCAACCCTCTGGCTCATCCACCTCCAAACCATCCCGTCACCTATTCCTAAAATGACACGAACTACCCTGTCCCACAGCTACAAGGCACGGTGCCCCCAAAGGCCAGGGCATACTAACCTGCTGCAGGTAATGCAGAGGGATGAAGGCTGCCAGGGTTTCACAACCAGAAAGTTTATTAAATACATTCAAGAGAACAAAGGAAGAGGGACATGCCTCCCTCTCCTCCACCTAACCCTTCCCCACAGCCCATGCTGCTCTGGCTGCGGGGTACTAATCCCTCCCGAGCCCAAATGTGGTGATGGAGCAGTTTTTCTCAACCTGGTTTAGCTCTGGATAGATTCGTGGCCCCTCAGAAAATGCCAGCTTCAGGAATCAAAACACGTGCAAGAGGCGATAACTTTTATTAGACCAACGAGATATTTGCACACAAATTACTGTATTTACCTGCCACAAGTTTTGATTCCTTTTGCCTCTAGACCAATATAGCTGCAACCTGGATACCTGAGTGCTTAACTTTCGTTTTCACTCCTCTTTTGGAAAATAATTGAGACGTGTGGGGGTTTTTTTTGTTTTTTCTGTTGCAAAGAGCACAGCTATGGATTTCTGTTTGAAATCCCTGGATTTACCCTGTGCATCGTGTCTGCACACCTAACAGTGCTAATGTTACACCCTTGAAAGGATCTCAAGGCACCCTGGCTGAGGATCACGGTCCTAGAGGCTCTGTGCAAAATCGAGCAGCCCGTGGACAGAGCTTCTGCTTGGGAGCCCAGACACTTGGTTGGTCTTCCTTACTTTGCCTCTGCATCGTCATAGCAAGTCAAATTAGAGACGAGGGGGTTGTTCCCAAGTCCCTGGTGTGTGACCTTGGGCAAAGTCACTCGTCTATTTAAGCCAGCTGCACAGGTCAGCTTTTGTTTCTCTTTATGCTTCTGTAGCATAATGGGGCCTTGATCTTAGCCGGCCACTCCAGGAGATGCTGGTAATGCTAATAACAGCTGCAATTATTAGCTAGCACCTGGGTTTCTCCCCCGGTGAATTGGGCTGTACAAGCTTATGTCTATGTCAGCACAATCCATATGGAGATAGATGCATAATGGGAAGGGCTACGTTAGGGCCCGATTCTTCTCTCACAGCACCCAGGTCAATCAGCATTAACCCCTTGGAAGCCACTGGGATCCGAGCGATGTCAAGCAAGTGCACGCAGGCCACGAATGGGTGCCATCATAATGGCACCTGCTGGGGAAGCCGACATTGAAACACATCCACCTCTTTTTGCACACAAGGCAACAGCTGGGATCCGTCGTTTGGACCCGGTGTGCAAAGCAAAGCGCCTCTGTCCTCTGCGGGCTGACACTTTGGAAGGGGAGTGTTAGGAAGGCCTCCAGGAGAATCACCAAAGGAGGGAAAGCGTTAGTGGGGCAAAGACATGCCAGGGGCAGACGTGGCACAGAGTCATGCCAGAGTGTGTTTTTATGCTGTGCTGGATTCACTGAGCCCAGCTGAAAGGCAGGTGTAAGCTGCCAGGAAGGAATAGAGCACAGCCAGGCAGGAGGAGGAGTGAAAGCAACTGGTCTTTCAGTGTCCACCGCACCTGAACCGGCTGGAGAGGGTGCCAGCCGGAAAGGCCCAGCTCACCACGCACTCAGATGGCAAACATCACCCTGTCTACTACAGTAGCATCTCCTCGTCTCGCAAAGGGTGCAGAAGTGTTGGCTTCGAAGAGCACCACTCCATTACTGCAAGCCTGGTGCCGAAAGAGGCTGACGAATAAGCCAAGGGGCTAGTGGATGGGCCAGTCATTCAGAACGAGGAATTGGGGCACCCCTGGGGTTCATTTTCTTTTTACCCAAGTTTCACGCACATGTCACTCCATCGACTTTGACGGACTTATGTGTGACCTGTATCAGTGTGAGGAGGAGGGTCAAACGCATCTGGCCCCATGGGCTGCATGAGTGATGGGACCAGATGAATGGCGTGGGGCTGACCCCATGGTCTGGGTTGGGCTCACAGATGTCAGATCCAGTCCAGCACCTGCGTCCATCCTGGCCCTGCTGGAACGGGGCGGGGCCCATGTGCACTGCAGGTCCCAGACCCACTGGACCAGGAGCCATGTGCGGTGCAGTCCTAGACCAGCCAGGGCAGATGCCATGTGCAGCATGGCTCGCGGGTCCTGCACATAGTGCCAGTGCAACACATACTGCATGCAGCATGTGGGTCAACTGAAGACCCCGGGGCAGCACTGGGGGCTGGATAATGGGGCTCCACAAGCTGGATCAGGCCCACGAGTCGGACCTTTGATGCTCTTATTGTAAGTGAGAGGATCAGGCCCTTTACATCCAGCTCTGAAGGGTGGTGGCGGGTGGTTGTGAGCAGGGGACAGCTGTAGGAGTGCTCCGTGTGGGTATCAGACCAGGTGCTGAGGAAGAGGAAAGCCAGTCTCTACCCCCTGGCAGGCCTGGAGGTCAGCCTCGATGCAGAGGGCTGGCTCTGAAGGACAGAGCTTCCTTCTTGTCTCAAGCAGCTGGTCCCTGCAGAGTGGCAGGGTTAGGGGGGCCGTGGAGCTGGGGAGGAAACAGATTTTGAGATCCCAGGATGCTTGTCCTCCAAAACCTGGGGCAAAACTTCAAAACCTTGAAAATGTGTGTGAAGGGAAAAGTCCCCAAATGTAGCAAACTGGGTCATTTTGTTCCAGCTTCAACCTAATTTAAAAATGCGTGTGTGCATGTGTTTGTGTGCATGTGCGTGTGTGTGCATGCATGTGTTGCGCTCGCGTGTGAATATGTGTGCGTGCACACGTGAGTGTGTGTATGCATGTGCGGGTGTGCATGTGCATGCATGCGTGCCCATGTGTGCATTTGTGTGTGTGTGTGTTCAAGTGTATGTGTGCATATGTAAAATAAACTACCACGTTTCAGCCAAAAAAAATCCCCCAAAAGTTGGGTTTGAAAATGTGCAAACAACAATTTCCCAAATTTCATTTTATTCCCCACCCCCCAAGTGACTTGACGAGGGAACGGTGCCAGGCGTGACATTTTCCTGGCTAGCTTGAGTTTCAGCAAAGCAGTATTTCCCAGCGAAATGTTTCCTTGAGAAAATGCCTATGTAACCTGCCGCGCAGCGCTCTGCCCCCTCCCCTGCTTGCTGCGGGGGATGTATAAAATCACCGGTGAACCCGCTGGTCGTCTACTTCAACCGCCTTGCTCAGATGTCAGCTGCACTGTCCCTAACCCACCCTAGGCAGCTGCCCTCCGGCCTTTGAGAAGGAGAGGCCACAGCCTCCCCAAGAAGCTTGCCCCGTTGCCCCGCCGCTCTCATAATAAGAAGTTAAGTTTTGACTGAGATTTGATCTAAATCTGTTTTGCTGCGAGTTTGAGCCCATTGTCACATACCATGCAATTTGATGCAAGAGAGAACAATGTCTCTCCCATTTCTTTGTAGCAGCCTTTCAAACACTTGAAAGTTGCTCTCACGTCCCTGGTCAAGCTCCTTTTCTCCAAAGTGAACACACCTGGCTCTTTCAGCCTTTCCTGCAACGCCTGCCTACAAGCCCTTGATCGTCTTGTTTGCTCTCCTCTGAGCCCTCTCCTTTCCCTTTATATCTTCCCTAAAATGCACTGCCCAGAACTGGTCCCGGTGCTCCAGCTGAGACCTAACCAGCTCCAGGTGGAGTGGTGCTCTAGGTTATTAAGGCCCCTCAAACTGCATTTGCTGCTTGCTGATGGAGACTGATGAATCGAGTGGGATGGAACATTTTCCTGGAAACACTTTTCCATCAGAAAGTGCCATTCTGGACAAATCAAGGGATCTCCCCCCCACCCCAAACAGCATTATTTTTTTTCAGTGAAGTTGGGTTTTGTAGGAAACATGGAAGGGAAAAAAAAATGCAACGTCAAAATAGCCTAGTTTGGCATTTTTGGGATTCTTTCTTTCTTGCTTGCTCACTTGTATCATAGACTCACCGTCATAGAGAAGTGGGGCTGGGAGGGACTTCCAGAGGTCATCTAATCCAACCTCCTGCTGGAGGCAGATCAGCCCTAATCAAACCATCCCAGACAAACCCTAATCTAAACTCTATGTAAGACTGTCGTCCACCCTGATATGACACAGACCTAACATCCAAACTACGGCAGCAAAAGTCTTGCTTCTACGAAATGTGGTCAATAGATGCTCAAGAGGTCCCAGGCAACCCTCCTCTGGCCTCCCCAGTCCGTACCAATCCGATCATGGGGTAAAAAAATCCCTCTTGACCCCAAACTTGGCGATCGGTTTGACCCTGAGCGGACGGGCAGGACCCTCTAGCCAGCAACCTCTGCCTTTGCTCCCAGCAGGAGCGCTGGCACAGCCCAAAGGCGTCAGCCTTTTAAATAACTTTGTCTTTCGAAATGGCCACACAACTTGAAAAGGGAGCTGAAAGGAAATGAAACATTTGGCACAACATCAGACGTTTCCAAATAAAATGCTTTGGGTGACCCGAAACAATTTGCTGGTTGGGGCTTCCAAGTTAAGCAATCGTTGCAAAATGCTAGCTTAGCATCCGGACTGGAGAGAGGGGGGAAAACCCCATAAGAGCTTGAATGGTTTGGTGGGACAGAGATAGAGGCTTTCCAGCCTGCAGTTGTGTAACTAGAGGTGGGCGAGTGAGGAACCAGCATGTGGATTTAGAGGGAGCCCCCAGGGAGCCCGCACCATCGCAGCAGCACATGTACCATTAGGCTGCCTAGCTCTTGGCTCTGTCTCTCCACCTCCCCTCTCTGTGCCGCAGGCACCAAGATGCCTTGGTATACATCAAGGTGACTGTTAATAGAGCTGGCTCTTTTGGTTTGGGTGGCAAAGGCTTCAGGTACAGAAGTCACCAGATCAGTCACCCAGCAGTGCAGCCTCACAAGCGAGTAGATGTGAGTTCATAGACTCACAGACGACGAAGGTTGGCAGGGAGGGAGGGAGGTCGCATCCAGTCCAAGCCCCTGCTCAAAGCAGGACCAGCCCCAACTACACCAGGCTGTGTCTAGCTGAGTTTTCAAAACCTCAAAGGATGGAAACGCCAACACCTCACCACAACCTCACCACGATCCGCCGGCTGGGGAATTGCCTCTGCGGCAGGACCCAGAGGTGGTGGTTGGTGGAAGTCAATCGTCGTGGTGCGCTGTGACCAGTGGGGTCCCTCAAGGCTCTGTCCTGGGGCCCTTACTTATTAACATCTACATCAATGACCATGGTGTCAGAAGCGGGCTGGCCGAGTTCTCCAACAACACCAAATTCGGGTAGAGCATCCGCACCTGAGGACAGGCGGGTGATCCAGGCTGACCTGGACAGGCTCAGCAAATGGGCAGACGAGAACCTCATGGTGTTTAACACCGAAAAATGCAAGGTTCTCCACCTTGGGAGGAAAAACCTGCAGCACCCTTATAGGCTCGGCAGTGCTACGTTGGGTAGCACTACAGAAGAAAGAGACTTGGGGGTCATCATTGACCACAAGATGAACATGAGCCTGCAATGCGATGCTGCGGCTAGTAAAGCGACCAAAATGCTGGCGTGCATCCATAGATGCTTCTCGAGCAAATCCCGGGACATCATTCTCCCCTTGTACTCGGCCTTGGTGAGGCCGCAGCTGTAGTGCTGCGTCCAGTTTTGGGCTCCACAATTCAAAAAGGATGTGGAGAAGCTGGAGAGAGTCCAGAGGAGAGCCACGCACATGATCAGAGGTCAGGAAAACAGACCTTACGACGACAGACTGAGAGCCATGGGACTCTTTAGCCTGGAAAAGCGCAGGCTCGGGGCGATCTGATGGCCACCTATAAGTTTATCAGTGGTGCTCACCAGGATCTGGGGGAACATCTCTTTCCAGAGCACCCCAAGGGATGACAAGGTCGAATGGCCACAAACTGCGCCATGGCCGTTTCAGGCTGGACATAAGGAAGGATTTCTTCACTGTCTGAGCCCCCAAGGTCTGGAACAGGCTGCCGTCAGAGGTGTTTCAAGCACCTACACCGAACACCTTCAAGGCACTTTTGGATGTTTATCTTTTTGGGATCCTATGACCCCTGCTATCCTCTTCGGACTCCGCTGCAGGGAGGTGAAGGCTGCTATTCAATCCCCCCC
>JAVSML010019172.1:0-62742 GCA_038503035.1 Crocodylus rhombifer
TTTCTTCTGTAGTGCTAACCAACGTAGCACTGCCGAGCCTATAAGGGTGCTGCAGGTTTTTCCTCCCAAGGTGGAGAACCTTGCATTTTTCGGTGTTAAACACCATCAGGTTCTTGTCTGCTCATTTGCTGAGCTTGTCCAGGTCAGCCTGGATCACCCGCCTATCTTCTGGCGTGGATGCTTTGCCCCAAAGTTTGGTGTCATCGGCGAACTTGGCCAGTCCACTCCTGACTCCAATGTCCACATTGTTAATGAAGATGTTGAACAGTATGGGTCCCAGGATAGAGCCTTGAGGGACCCCACTGGTCACAGGGCACCACGATGAGTGACTGCCATCAATCACAACCCTCTGGGTCCGACCATGAAGCCAATTTCCCAGCCAGCGGATCGTGGTGGAGCCAAGGCCACAACTGGGCAGTTTGGCCAAGAGGTGATCATGGGATACCAGATCAAAGCTTTTTGAGGTCAAGGTATAAGACATCAATGTCTTTTCCCTTGTCCAGGTGATAGGTCACCTGGTCATAGAAGGAAATGAGATTGGTCAAACAAGACCTACCCACAACAAACCCATGCTGGCTGTCCCTTAGAATGTTAGCCTGGGCCAGTCCCTCAAGGATGGCCTCCTTAATAAACTTTTCTAAGATCTTCCCCAGGATAGAAGTCAGGCTAATGGGCCTGTAGTTAGCCGGATCCACTCTCCTCCCTTTCTTGAAGATCGGCACCACATTGGCCTTCTTCCAGTCTTCGGGCACTACACCAGAGCGCCAGGAGTTTTCAAAGATCCGTGCCAGGGGCTGGGCTATGACGCTCGCCAGCTCCTTGAGTACCCTGGGGTGCAGGTTGTCAGGGCCGGCTGACTTGAAGGTATCCAGTTTCTCAAGGTGTTCCTTCACGAGGTCGGCATTGATGGAGGGTAGGGGATCCCCCTCACCCAGATTTCCCTGTCCCATAGCAGGCATGGGCATCCCGTGTGACTGATGAAAGACTGACGCAAAGTACCTATTTAATAGGTTGGCTTTTTCCTGGGCGTCAGTTGTCAGTTGCCCCATCTGATTTAGCAGGGGTCCAACATTGCCCTTGCTTTTCCTCCGGCTCCCCACATATCTGAAAAAGGACTTTTTGTTGTCCTTGATGCCTGAAGCTAGTTGGAGTTCAGTTGCAGCCTTGGCTTTCCTGGTTTGCTCCCTGCAGGACCGGACCAGCGCGGAGTAATCCTCCTTGGATGTGAATCCCGTCCTCCATCCTGTCTAGGCTTTCCTTTTTAGCCACAGTAGGTCTGCTAGGTCTCTGGAGAGCCAGGGAGGCTGCTGTGCCTTCTTGCTGCCTTTCCTCCGTGTTGGAATAGATTTAGCTTGTGCACTGAGGATCGCTTCCTTGAGAAGCAACCACTCTTCTTGAACTCCCATCTCCCTGGGGTCATTTCAAGCTGTGTAAAGTACAAGTTGATGCAAGTGAGCTTGATTAGCTGAGGGATTTCCGAGAAGGACTGGTTGATGCTATTATCTTGGTGGAAAGATATACTAAAGGTGCAACCAGTGTGCAGGGCAGAATATAGAAAACCACAGATCCGTGCATGGGCTACCACTTAGATGCAAGCTCCCTGTTCATGATTGTCTCATAGTGCAGTGTTTTGCAGATGACAGTGTATCAATCATATGCCATGATGGTGAGGAAAGGGAAGTCAGCTGCAAAGAAGAACAAAAAGAAAAGGACTGGGACGACACATCCAGCATAGAACAAGGACGTGGTGTTCAGCAGAGAATTGGCTGAGGATTTAGTTCCTAGGTCTGGGATAGAAAGATTCATCAGGAAGAAGTGCATGGGGCTGTGTAGGTGGTGGTCAAGAAGTGTAACTGTGATATCAAGGAGATTCCCAATCAGGGATGCCATCAGAAAACGAGGGTGAGGCCAAAACCAGGGGACTACTACCATTTTTCCCCAGTGGTGCTTCTTTTTCCATTTTGATATGGTTAAAATGAAATATTTGGGGAATATTTCATACATGAAAAAAAATCCCAGTTAGAGGATTGGGAAAGGTTGATATTTTTAAATTTCTACCGTGATGGGATCAATGTTTCTGGCCATGGGAACATCCATGAAGAGAGCAAATTCCAAACACCATAAATCTTCTAGCTGCTGGACTCCAAACAACCCCTGTCCCAAGTGGGAACCACCAGTACAGTAAGTTAGCGTGGAAGCTGAAGGACAGACACACGTATTGTCATATCAGGTGCTGGCATCTGTCAGGTTTGGACCAAAAGAAATCAGGTCCATGAATGAGTCTCTGATCCCTTGATGTTCCCTGTGGAGCCTCCCTGGCATGAGTTGTACATAGCATGAGGCTGCACAGGGATATATGCTTCATGTAACACCTGTGCCAGGCCAGCCCTGTGTACTAGACTTGGTATGTGTCTAGACTGGGCTCATTGACCCACCTTACACGCAGGATACAGTGTGCACAGTCATCTACACATCTGCCCCACTGGGCCGTGTTTACTGTGCAGTCATTCAGTACTTCTTTTACCAAGAACTAAATGAACGTGCAGTACTCACCAGGACTGCACTGTCCTGAAGGCGCATGGATCATTTCAAACCCTACTGCACAGTAGCAATGAGGTAATGCTCAGGAGCTCATTGCTACTGGATAGTAGTGGCAGTATCACAGCTAAAGCCCGCCAATGCTACGTTACCACAGGGATGAACGACATCGCTGTAGCTCATTGCTACAGTGACCTAGCATCTCATATACACACAGCTAGCCTGCTGCAAATGTCACATGCCACAAATGACACGTGCACCAGGATACTGCCAGGGCATGGTGACTGCCCACAGGTGGTGACAGGGAACAAGGAGCTCCCTCAGGTAGCTGTGGTAATGTCAGCGGCAATGGCTGGGGGAGTGGCAAGCGTTGGAGAGCAGTCAGTGACCATCAGAATAAACCACCAACCACAAGTGGTGAGCGATGATCCGCAACTGTCCATAGATGCTGTCGGCAGTGTTGGAGGTCAGAGGAGGTGGAGGCACTGGCAACTGCACACAGGCACCGGTGGTGCTTCTTTCAGGGGGTGCACATACATTCACTGTGCATCCCCAGTGCCACTTACAGTATTAACCCCAAGTGACCTGCTGCGGGCACCATGTGCTGCAAGCTGGCCCCTCACATCTTATGCTGTGCACGGTGCTGGGGACAGGTTGTGTTGCATGTGGAGTGCAGGGCTAGAGCTGTACACGTGGTGCAAGCACCAGATGTAGCCAGTCCACAATGCACTTTGCATGCAGTGCCTCTATGAGACCACCCCTGTGGGATTGACCTGGCAGATGGGCTCCATCTGTGTTTGACACCGCTGGGTTCAAGGGAAGCGGGTGGTGGAAGGATTGAGGGGGAGCTGGGACCTGGGACATATACAACTCAAGGGAAAGTGGTCTGAGGGATATATTCATGACAGTAAATACAGAACCAGGACCCTGCTAATGATTGCTGAGCTAATATTTTGTCAATGTGATGTTTTGCAATGGAGCTTCTTTGTCTGAGTTATGGAATATATTTATTATATTTAGAATTTTTTTTGAACTTTACAACTTGACTTTTACTCTCAGGTTATTTTCTCATGCAAAACTACATAGGAACTCACCTAATTGCAATTTGGTGCCTCCCTGCATGCTAATGTGCCCAGTCTGGTTAACTGGGACAACAGAGCCAGATAAAGAAGCTCAGGGCTTTTCAGTGATCGCACGACTTGTGTTGGGAGGGAAATTAAACTAGAGCACAGCTCTGCTCTTCTGCTAACATCTGTACAGCTGAGACTGGTTACATCTGGGCTTTTCCTTCTGAGCTGTGCAGGACTCCACGGAACGAGTCCCATGATCCTTTGGAAGTAAACAACTGCAAAATTGTTGTCTTGTTTCCATCATTTTCTACGAGGTGGGGTTGAAGTCAGCTGCACACCCAGAAACCTGGTTGGATTCACTCCAGTCATTCAGGGACAGAGGGAGCAGAGAAAGATCTCTGAGTTATCTGTGGTTCTGGGGACCTCGACTAGTGCTTGGTGCAAAGGAGATCTGAGACATCAACTGGACAAGAGCAAAGGATCTTGGCAGGGGAAGCCTGAATATGACAGAAGAGACAAGAAAACTTCCACAAAAACAATTTCAGTAAGTTTACTGTATCAGTGAAGTGTCCTGTCTTTGTAAGATGCAGAGGAGATTTAAGAATATAAAGGGTGGAAAACCTGGCAACAAAAATCACACTGCATTTTATGCATAATAGGTTCAAAGCTA
Organism: Crocodylus rhombifer; assembly: GCA_038503035.1. Taxonomy (NCBI): domain Eukaryota; kingdom Metazoa; phylum Chordata; order Crocodylia; family Crocodylidae; genus Crocodylus; species Crocodylus rhombifer. The sequence goes on from JAVSML010019172.1 coordinate 4,279, forward strand.
CAAGACTGAATTGAGACATTTTCAGTGTTTTTGCTATTAATTCACATATAATCACATACAGTTTATAGGGAGTGGTGTGGAGGTTGGGGTGGGAATGGGACCTCTAAGGCAATAACATTTTATACAGTATTTTTATTTCACATGTACTTGATTGCCGCAAATATATTCCAGGTGAGATAGATAAATTACAGAATTTCAGATTTAGAGCACATAATAAATAAATAAAAATCCAGAGCTGACGCTGGGCTAACATTTTCTTCACTTTTTTAATGGAATATTATAATATTTTATTTTATGTAAGCTTTTGTCAGGCAAAAGTAATTTATGAAAATCTATTTGTCCATAAGGCAAATAATGGAATATCTACACACATACCATGACATTTGGAGGCTTTATTGATGGCAATATGAAAGCCACTGAGTTTGTTACTCTCCTCCTTACCACTGTCCTTGTTCTCTTATACCCAGCAGTTGCACGGTGCCCTGGGAAGGAAGATGTCCAACTGGACGGCTGTAACCGAGTTCCTCCTCCTGGGCTTCTCTGACACTTGGGAGCTCCAGATCTTACAGTTTGTCATCTTTCTCGCAGCATACCTGGCAGCTGTGGTTGGAAACCTCCTTGTTATCACTGTCATATCTATGGACCACCAACTCCACAGCCCCATGTACTACTTTTTGGCAAATTTGTCCATTCTTGACCTTGGATCCATCTCTGTCACAGTGCCCAAGTCCATGGCCAATTCTCTCTTAAACTGCAGGACAATTTCCTATGCTGGATGTGTGTCCCAGGTCTTTCTCTTCTTGCTCTTTAGTGCGGCCAATTGTTCATTCCTCACCATCTTGGCATATGACCGGTTTGTTGCTATCTGCAAGCCACTGCATTATGAAATAATAATGAACAAGAGAGCTTGCATCCAGATGGCTGCCAGTGCTTGGGCTGCTGGTACCATGCACTCTGCACAGCACACTGGGAACACTTTTAGTCTACCCTTCTGCCACTCAAATACCATCAACCAGTTCTTCTGTGAACTGCCCCAGCTGCTCAAGCTCTCCTGCTCTGAGACATACTGCAGAGAGCTGGCAGCCCTTGTCTTCAGTGTGTTTTTAGCTTCTGGCTGTTTTGCTTTCATCGTTGTGTCTTATGGTCAGATCTTCACCGCAGTGTGGAGAATCCCTTCGGAGCAGGGCCGGCAGAAAGCCTTCTCCACCTGCATTCCTCACCTGGCTGTGGTCTCCCTGTTTATTTCAACTGCCGTGATTGCCTACATGAAGCCCATCTCTGACACTCCGTCCACTCTGGATCTCCTGGCAGCTGTTGTGTATTGTGTGGTGCCTCCATTGATGAATCCGGTCATCTACAGCATGAAGAACAAGGAGATACAAGCTGCCATGAGGAAACTGCTCCAAAGACTGATCCTCTTTAAAAACAATATGTCCATCTTTCTTTCATGACTTTGCCTTACTTAGGACTCTTTTATAATTATGTCATGAAGAGGTTTTCGTGCTATCGTGTGCAACCTATTTATGAAAAATCAAGGGGTGGGTTATTCTCTAACTGTAAGGAAAATTCCTTTTGAGTTGAGTCATTTTGTGTTTATATTGTTGAAGTGGGAAAATAATGTTTCATACATCAATTTTACCGTCTGCGCCACCTAAAATAAATCCCATCAGTTGCAAGATGCTGAATGGAAAACTTTTCTTTACCAGTTGGTGTAATCAATTATTTGGATATATGCAGATTCTGTGAAGCTGGGATGAACTGCAGACACTTTAGAGGATAGGCATAGAATTCACATGGATCCAGATAGACTGGGAAACTGGGCTAGAAAACCACAGGATGAAGTTCAAAGAAAGAACTGCAAGTAGCTTCACCTAGGGAAGAATAATTGAAAGCACTAATAAAAGGTGGGTTATAAACATCTGTGTGGCAGCACTGTTGAGAAGGGTCATGGGCATCTGGTGTATCACAGACTCAACATGAGACACCAATTTGATGTAGCTACAAAAACATGAATGCAGTTTTGGACTGCAACAAGAGAAGTATTAATTCGAAAACATGGGAGGTGATAGGGATCAGTGCTTAGACCTCTATGCTATTCAATACATTCTTTAAGAATGTGGACTATGGGGTGGAAAGCTCAATGATTAAGTTAGCAAACAATACCAAGCTGTGCAGATAAACGGGCACACCAGAGGATAGGACAAAGATCCAGGAAGACCTTGACAGACCAGATTTATGGGTGGAACAAAGTCTGATGAGGTTTAACAGGAAGGGAGAAGTGCAAGGTCCTTCACCTGGGGAGGAAGAACCCTCACCACACATATACAGTGGCTGGCACAGGATCTGAATGAGACCTGTGGGCCATGACTGACTGGAACATGAGTATGAGCCAACAGTGTGTCAAGGCTTCCAGAAGGGAATCCAAAACTCTGGCGTGCATCAACCGATGTGTGGCCAATACATGCAGGGAGGTGCTCCTCCCTTTCTATTCAGCATTGGTCAGGCCTCAGCTGGAGTACTGTGCCCAGATCTGGGCAGCACACTTCAAGAAGACTATGGATAAAGGTCAAGAGGGTACAAAGACGGGCCACCCATATGCTTAAGGGCATGGAGGTTAGGCCCTAAGAGGAGAGACTCCGGGAACTGGGCCTGTTCAGGCTGAGTAAGAGAAGGTGAGAGGTGACTTGATAGCTGCCTGCAAGCACATCAGAGGGGACCATGAAGAACTAGGAGAGCAACTCTTCAGGAGGTCACTTCAAAGGGAGATGTATACCCATGGGCATAAACTAATGGAGGGTAAATTCAGGTTGGGCTTAAAGAAACACTTCTCTGTAAGCCTCACCAGAATCTGGAAGACATTCCCAAAAGACACTGTGCAGTCGCCGTCTTTGGAGGTGTTCGAGATGAGGTTGGACAGGAGCACATCTGACCCCAATAACTTCCTGCCTGTGGCAGGGGACTGGACTTGATGATCTTATAGTCCACTTTTATGTTTCTATGATTCTTTAGTGCCAATATACATACTGCAGGTTAGGCTTCATCTAGACTATAATGTGAAGTTCTGGGCTCCATATTTTTAAAATAATACTGAAAAGTTAGGGAAGTTCAGAGATATGTAATATGAATGATAATGGGTTGCAATGCAAGCCATGCAAGGAGAGGTTGAGAGAACTAGGCATATATAAGCTTGCGGAAAAGGCAATTCTGTGGGCACATCACAGCAGTCTTGAAATCTCTGAATAAGTGCCATGCAGCCGTGGGTGAAAAGCAACAGTTCTCCACTGCGGCATTGGGAAGGATGTCAAGCTTCCATTTCAAGCCAAGTAATTTTAGATTAGATTTGGGGAAAACACGTGTGTTTTCTGAGTAGTGAGGACATTTGATAGATTGCCCAGGGAAGTTGTGGAGTCTCCTTCATTGGAGGTTTTCAAGAAGCGGTTGGATGTACATTGGCCAGGGAAAATTTTGGAGGAAGTGTTGCGACCGATCAGATTTAGCCGAATGCTCTTCCCATGAGATACCAGGGTGGCTGAAGTCACTCATGATGACCATGAAGTGAAGGAATGCAGCTTTGGCCAGTTCCCCAGCAAATTCATGGTCAAGCTCTTCCTCCTGGTTACGAGGTCTGTAATAGCCTCCTATAGTTATAGCACCTCCATCACATTCTCCCCCTATTCTATCCCAGATGGTCTCAAGTCTCCCTTCTTGGATGCCAATCGCTGCCTGTAGGCAAGTGTACTGCTCCTTCACATAGAGAGTTACACCCCTGCCCCGCCTTGCAACACTGCCCCTCTTGTACAATTATAGCAGTCAATACCTGTGGTCCAGTCATAGGTGGAGTCCCACCAGGTCTGAGTTATGCCTAGGAGATCATATTCATATTTGGTTAGCAGAAGGGTCAGCTTCTTCTGTTCGACTCCCTGCTCCTGGCATTTGTGTACATGAAGCTAAGTCTGCCGTCGGAAGCTCTGGGATTCCCCGTGCTCTTTGTAGAGTGTCATCCTGGGGCTGGGATAGGAGTGAGATCCTTTGTGTTATCTGAACTCCTCATTCTGTGGTTGCCCTGATTCTTCCAGGGCTTGCACTAGTGATAGTCTGCCCATGCCTTGGTGATCTTGGTGTAAATGTTATGGCATCCTTCGTTTCAAGAATGGCACCATCAGTAATTTCCTTTCACTGCGGTGATAACATGTTTCTGAATCCCAAGTCTTTCAGTTGAAGATGGCAATGTACATATCCCTTTCAAAATGGTGGCCATACCCAGCCTGTACTTCTTTGTGAGGAAGGCAGCCACATTTCAGAGACCGCCGACTGAGCCATTGCAGCTTGTGAGAGCTGCAGTTTCTGATTCTGGTCTTCTCAGAGGTAGGGCTTTGGGCTCTGGCTGCTTTCTGACCACGTCTACATGAGACTGACCAAGCACTAGTTAGTCACCCATCATTTAGTACTTCTATAAACAAGTACTAAATGACTGCACAGGAAATGGTGTTACTTACGGCTTTTTCTTGACAATGACTGCAGAGTAGCCTGAAACCACCCAGTGGTTGTGTTATGTCAAGTTATCTGCTTTGTGACAGTACTATGCAGTAGTCATGGGCTACTGTGGAGTCAACATTTCATGTAGACATGGCCTCTGAGGGTGTCAACCGGGTCCCAGGCTCCCGGGCAGGCAGAGGGAGCAGATTGCAGGAAGGAGCCAGATGAGGAGCCAGGAGGTCAATGTGAGAACATGTGTGTGGGGGAAGCTGAGTCAGGAAGCAGGAGGACCAGGAGGAGAATGGAATAAGAGGGCAAGCCAAATCGTAAAGCCAGGAAAGCACACAGAGAGCAGGAAGAGGCACAAGGTATAACCGCCAGGAAGGTTGTCTGAGTTCGTGTTGATCCCTCTTGTCCAGACATTTCCTGCTCCAAGTCAGGACTTGAAATGGTAGTGCAGTGAAGTGCTGGAGTGACCAGGCACTCTGCTGGTAGGAGGTGGTGGGCAGAAGGGTCGGCCCTCCTGGAGGGGTCTGTACAGAGTTCCCCAGCCTGAAGAGACAGCCGGAGAGGTTGTAGGTTGGGGTGAACAGGTGGGTTGAATTGGAGGCTTTGGCTTGCTAGAAAACAAGGTAACAATAATTTAGTAGAGTTACAAATGTCCTGAAAGGCTTGATCCAGATGGAACAACGGACCCAAATCTAAATACACAATCAATGCTTATATTTTCTCCAGCCTCTGGTTTTGACCCTCTCATAAGGGGGTTTGTAGTCTCAAGGGAGACTAGACGGCTGCAAGACTCAGTGGGTAACATGTGGGTTTGGTCCAGCTGACGTATAGCCCATGTCTGCAAAAGGACGCAGAGCAACAATGGTCGGGGTTTGGTCAAGAACATCAGGAGCCTGTCAAGGCAGGGTGAAAGGGCAAGATAGAGGGGAGGTGGTGCTTCGCAGAAGATCGTCGTCCAGCGGTACCACAACCAAGATGACCCCAAAACTCGGACAGCCCACACTGAAGAAGATACAAAGTCGTGGCAGGAGAGATTGGGGGAGAGACTACCTAGGGGAGGGAAATCTACTCGGCAGGACAACAGGGATGGACAAGCGGGCAACTCCAACTATCTGGGCCCGTGCCGTGAGTGACCGGATGTTCCCAGAGTGGAACATTGTGCCCTGCGACATGTGAATTGAACTATTTGCATAGATGAGTGCAGGTTTCGTAAGTGTCAGCCATCCTGACCTGCCTTCACTAGCTCCTGCTTCCTGTCTATTAGTTGCCATTTTAGGCTCTGATATTCTGGACACCCCAAGGACATGTCTACATGTCACCCTACGGTGATGTAGCAATGCACTAGGTCACTGTACTGTGTGCTACGGTGACATAACAATCATGGGGGTCTACACAAGATCAGCAGCTACATTGCTGTAGTGGCACGGTCTCCTGGTATAGTGTGTCACTACAGCGGCATAGCGGGACAATGAACCCGTGCACCACGTGCATGGTGCTGTAGGGGCACCTGCTTCACTGTGCTTTAGTACTTGCACAAAAAAAAGAGCTAAATCATGGCACTGGAGCAACATCGCTGTACGATGACGTGTAGATGAACCCTAAGGGAACAGAGCACTGAAGACCTCGTTCCTCAGTCTCTTCTACTGTTTTGCCAAGCCCAGGATTTATTGTTCTGAAATTAAAGAAAACCAAAGCAAGAGAAAAAGTAACAGGATGGATATAATGAAACCTATACCTGAGCATGGAAATTATATGGCATAAAAGTTAAGAGAAAAGATACTGGGTCACCTTTATCACAGGTATTGTTATGTGTCAAATGCAGGTACATATCAAAAGGACTCACAACACCACCTAGGATACCAAACTGAGCCAGCACATCTGTGTAACTGTTTTGCCAAATGTGACTACATGTCTCACTGATTTTTGAAATGGCTGAATATTTTAATCCGGCTCCCAGATGCTACATAGCCTGGCCTAGAAGCAGCATACAATAGAGAAAAGGTGATCAAACTAAACAATCAAAATACAACTTTGTGTCTTTAAAATACATGAATCCAGGAGGGCTTATTTCTGATTGTGTGCTTCAAAGCTGAGCTAGGCTCTAGGGAACAAGTCCCAGAAGCCCTAAGAAGAGAGATGTGGATAAATCACCTTCCTGCAGCATCAGTCCTTTCACACCAGTGAGGTTGACCTGTCATATGCAGAGAGAATCTGGTTTGGATCTACTTCTGCCAGTTCAGTCGTGGAGTGGGGAGAAAGCTCCTACTAAGATATTTTGACTTTGAAAGATGCGACAGTGGCAGGGAAAAGGGAAATTAGATAGATCAGTAGTGGGAAAGGAAGCAAGGTATCCTGGCACCGGAGGATCCCTCACAAGTTGAGGAAAACATCACAAAGAACATTGCTGTAAGTCTGTTATTGCAATTAGCTGTGGTTGGTTGGGAACAAGGGGGACGTCTGGTTTATTTAAGCACCTAAAAAAGACAGACACCTAGAAATCTGTCAAAATGCTTATAGCAAGGTATTAAAAATTGTTTAGCTGTAAAAAGCAAGAAAAGAACACAGTTTCCTTTAAAAAATCTGAACTTGCTCCCAAGAACCCACATATTTCAGTGTCTTTGGAGCTAGACATTTTCCGTCAAAAGCCCTTGGAAACTGCAGATTTAAACCAAATAATCCTCCCACCGATATATTTTATTTTTAGTTCTTCTACAGAAACGTATGCTTTTGAAGAAATGTACATATTACAAAACATTGTCTTTAAGCGAAGACGTTTTTAAAAGAAATCTCTTTCCAGGCTGAAATTCTAAGCCCCACAGCAGAGATTCAGTATTGCCCAGCAACACCAGAAGGCCAATCCCAGCTCTTCACTGCAGCAAGATTTTGCTGTTTTCCAGAAAAAACACCTGGAGGAGGGATAACTCAGTAACCCCTGCTGCTGATACCCTGCAAAATGCATTTTAAATATCTGAGTGCCTCTCGAACTAGGGTTAGGGGACCCAGCAAGGTGTGATGAGCAACTAAATAGTGAGAAGCATCGCTTGCCCAAAGAGCTTAAAGTTCTTGTACCGAAATGACAACGATCAATGACACAAAGTGAAGACAAGAGGAAGATGGGATTGGCCTGTCGTGGCACAGGGATGACCATTCAGCCGGGGGTGGGGACCATATAAATCAGCTTCTCGTGGCAGGCAGGACTCGGTGCAGATTCAGTCCAGACAAGGTGACTCTTGGGAGGCTGCCCGTGTTTGTGTTGTAGGTAGCAGTGAGGACGAACGGAGGACGCGCTAGCAATTTCTTGACCAGTATTTTTTTGCCGTCACAAGCACTGTGTTCACTGAGCCTGCTCTTGCTGTGGCCTTGTTTTTTTTTCACCGTGAATCTTGTTTTTCCTCTTATTGTTATTAAAAATTGAATATAAAAAGCATCCAGCCAAAACTACTATGTGGGTTTTGTACAATGGTTCATAGGCTATTGTCTCACGGCCTCTGAACCCTATTCTGCCCTCCATGCTGGGCCCTTTGGTTTGACGATGTCCCTCTGGTCGGCCAGTTTGATGAAGGGAGGGGGAAGAGGAGAATGAGGGCATGAAGCAATTAAAGGCAAACTGTCTGTGTTATTGCAGTCCCTATCAAATAATTCTAACACTTGCTTTTGGCTGTAATATTCTCTGCTCATTGGTTTGGTGTTTCCATATATATGCCCACAGTTAAGGACTTTTGTGCTGCTTTTTTAAAATGTAAAATTATAAAAATAAATAAAATCTGAACAATATTACTTTTTACTAAAAAATGTACAGCCCTTTAACATAGACCCTGTTGGCAGTTTGTTCATGACTTGTTTCCGACACGAGATGCATGCCTGTTACACTTGATACTTTGATCCTGACCAGAACCCTTGTCTTTCCTTCACAGGCCTTGCACAAGGCATTGAAGTGGGAAATGTCCAACCAAACTACCATGACCGAGTTCCTCCTCTTGGGGTTCTCTGACATCCAGGAGCTGCAGATCTTACATGTTGTCACATTTCTGGCAGCATACCTGGCAGCTCTGGTGGGTAATCTCCTCGTTATCACAGCTGTAACTCTCAACCCCAAGCTTCACTCTCCCATGTTCTTTTTCTTGATTAATTTGTCTCTCCTGGACCTTGGCTCCATCTCAGTGACCGTGCCCAAATCCATGTCTAATTCCTTATTCAATACCAACTCAATTACCTATGCTGGATGTGTTGCCCAAGTGTTTTGTCTCATCGCCTTCATGGGAGCAAATTTATCCCTTCTCACAGTGATGGCATATGACCGGTACATGGCCATCTGCAAGCCACTGCATTATGATATGATAATGAACAGGAGAGCTTGTGTCCAGATGGCTGCCAGTGCTTGGGCTGCTGGGGTCATCAACTCTGCACTGCACACTGGGAACACCTTTAGTCTACCCTTCTGCCACTCAAATACCATCAACCAGTTCTTCTGTGAAATACCCCAGCTACTCAAACTCTCCTGCTTTGGCACATACCGCAGAGAGCTGGCAGCCCTTGCCTTCAGTATGTGTTTAGTTTTAAGCTGTTTTGCTTTTATCGTTGTGTCGTATGTTCAGATCTTCACCGCAGTGTGGAGAATCCCCTCGGAGCAGGGCCGGCAGAAAGCCTTCTCCACCTGCATTCCTCACCTGACTGTGATCTCCCTGTTTATCTCCACTGCCGGCATTGCCCACACGAAGCCCATCTCTGACTCCCCGTCCCCTCTGGATCTCCTGGCAGCTGTTCTGTATTGTGTGGTGCCTCCATTGATGAATCCGGTCATCTACAGCATGAGGAACAAGGAGATCCAAGCTGCCCTGTGGAAACTGCTCCACAGGCTGATCCTCTTTAAAAACAATATGTCCATCTTTCTTTTATGACTTTGCTTTACTTACTTTTCTTTTATAATTAACACATGAAATCATTTTCATGCTATAGTGTGCAATCTATTTATAAAAAATCAAGGGGGTGGGTTATTCTGTAACTTCGTAAGGAGAATTCCTTTTGTCTTGGGTCATTTTGTGTTCACATCGTTCAAGTGGGAAAATAATGTCTCATACATCAATTTTACCATCTGCGCTAACTAAAATAAATCCCATCAGTTGCAAGATGATGAATGGAAAACTTTTCTTTAGCAGTTGGTGTAATCAATTATTTGGATATATCCAGATTCTGTGAAGCTGGGATGAACTGCAGACACTTTAGAGGATAGGCACAGAATTCACATGGATCTGGATAGACTGGGAAGCTGGGCTAGAAATCACAAGATGAAGTCCAAAGAAAGAAATGGAAGTTGCTGTACCTAGGGAAGAATAATTTAAAGCGCTAATAAATGGTGGGTGATAAACATCTGTGTGGCAGCACTGTTGAGAAGGATCTTGGGTCCCATTTGGAAGGGAGAACTGGTATTCTGTTCTCTAACACAGAGCGCAACCCCCCCCTGCACCTTTTTTCCTCTTCCTATCTCTTCTAAAAAACTATAGCCCTCTATTTCTACTGCCCAGCCAAAAGTTTCATCCCACCATGCCTCCATCCTGTGGCTGGGGTAGGAGTGAGATCCTTTGTGTTACCTGACCTCCTCATTCTCTGGTTGCCCTGATTCTTCCAGGGCTTGCACTAGTGCCTGTGCCCTGGTGATCTTAGTGTAAATATTATGGAATCCTTCGTTTAAAGATGGACCCAAATCTAAATACACAAACAATGCTTATATTTCCTCCAGCCTCTCGTTTTGACCCTCCCATAAATAACTTTTGTATTTTTTGGTCTTTTTCCTTTCTGTTTTATGTTGTCCACCTTTGGAGAGGTTGTGAGGCCTGGTAGAGAGCTTGAGTGTTGACTAAACCAGAAAAGGGGATTTGTAGTCTCAAGGGAGACTAGATGGATGCGAGACTCAGTGGGTAAGACGTGGGTTTGGTCCAGCTGAATTATAGCCCGTCTCTGTGAAAGGACGTGGGGCAACAACGGTCAGGGATTTGGCCAAGAACATCAGGAACCCATCAAGGCAGGGAGAAAGGGCAAGGTAGAGGGGAGGTGGTGCCTCACAGAAGATCGTCGTCCAACAGTACCGCGACCGAGAGGACCCCAATAGTCGGACCGCCCACTACTGAAGAAGGTACGAAGTCATGGCAGGTGAGAGCGAGGCAGGCGAGATCAGCAAGGCAGCAGCCCTAGATTTCAGGAGGGTGGACTTTAATGAGCTAAGGAGGATAGTCGGGAAGGCACTGAGGTCCCAGAGGAGAGGGGAGCCAGGTGTCCAAGGAGAGTGGTCGCTCCTCAAGGAGACAATCCTCCAAGCCCAAAGGGAGGTAATTCCAACATGGATCAAAGGGAGAAGGAGGGCACAGAAGCCCCCATGGCTCACCAAAAGCATCCGGGATTGTCTTGTAGCTAAAAGGGAGGTGTACACCCAATGGAAAGGAGGGGCCATCCCCAGGGAGGACTATACTGCAGTTACTTGGGAATGTAGGAAGGCAGTCAGGAAGGCCAAGGTGGAGATTAAGGACAACAAGAAGTCCTTTTTTAAATACATAACACGTAAAAAGATGGTTCTGGGTAATGTGGGGTCCCTGCAGGACACATTAGGAAATTTGGTCGTCACACCAGACGACAAAGCCAACATATTTAATGATTTCTTTGCCTCCATTTTCCAAAGCAGGGACTTGAACAGTCACCCCCGCATTGGGCCCCCCTCAGGCCCCAGGGAGGCACACCAAGGCCAAGGATTAGTGAGGAACTAGTTAGGGAACTTCTGGAGGGACTGGATGTATTCAAGTCAGCTGGTCTGGATGAACTCCACCCTAGAGTACTAAGGGAATTGGCTGAGGTCATTGCAGGACCCCAGCATGGCTTTATGAGCTCTCGTGGTGCTCTGGTGTGGTGCCAGAGGACTGGAAGAGGGCCAACGTGGTTCCCATCTTCAAAAAGGGGAGAAAGAAGGAGCCGGGAAATTCTAGACCAGTTAGTCTTACATCCATCCTTGGCAAGCTTTTTGAGAAAAATATTCTGGCGCAGATCCACGAGGGGCCAGCAGGGGAGGCCATGCTTAGGGGCAATCAACACGGGTTCATTAGTGGCAGGTCCTGTCAGACCAACCTGGTGGGCTTCTATGATCAGATCACCAAATCATTAGATGCAGGGGTAGCAGTGGGCATAGTCTTCCTGGACTTTCAGAAGGCCTTCAACACAGTCCCTCAGTTTCTTAATGAGAACAGGGTGAAAGACAATGGTGTTGACACCCTCACAGTCAATTGGGTCACCAACTGGCTGGAGGGCTGCACCCAGAGAGCGGTGGTGGATGGGTCATTTTCGACTTGGAGGGATGTGGGCAGTGGGGTCCCCCAGGTCTTGGTCCTCAGGCCCGCACTGTTCAACATCTTCATCAGTGACTTGGATGAGCGGGTAAAAAGCACCCTGTTCAAATTAGCTGATGATACTAAGATGTGGGGGGATGTGGGCATGTTAGAAGGGAGCAATAGGCTGCAATTGGACCTAGACAGGTTACAGGGGTGGGCGGATGAGATTAGGATGGGATTCAACACAGACAAGTGCAAGGTGATGCACCTGGGGAAGAACAACCGGCACCATACCTACAGGTTAGGGAACTCCCCTCTTGTCAGTACACAGGCAGAAAAAGATCTTGGGAGTCATCACTGGCTTCAAGATGAACATGGGCCGGCAGTGTGGGGAGGCAGTCAGGAAGGCCAACCGCACCTTGTCACGCATCCACAGATCCATCTTGAGCAGGTCCAAGGAGGTGATCCTCCCCTGCTATGTGACACTGGTCAGGCCACAGCTGGAGAACCGCATCCAATTCTGGGTGTCGCACTTCAGGAGGGACAACATGGAGAGGGTCCAGAGGAAGCCACTCGCATGGTCAGGGGACAGCAGGGCAGGCCCTACGAGGAGAGGCTACATGACTTGAACCCGTTCAGCCTCCACAAGAGAAGGCTGAGGGGGGAAGTAGTGGCCTATTACAAACTAGTCAGAGGGGACCAGCAGGCATTGGGGAAGTCCCTGTTCCCCCGAGCACTAACAGAAGTCACCAGGAATAAGGGTCAAAAGCTGGCAGAGGGTAGGTTTAGGCTAGACATCAGGAGGCGCTACTTCATGGTCAGGGCGGCTAGGATCTGGAACCAACTTCCAAGAGAAGTGGTGCTGGATCCTACCCGGGGGGTCTTTAAGAGGAAGTTAGATGAACACCTTTCTGGGGTCCTTTGACCCCAGTACTCTATCCTGCCATGGCACAGGGTCAGACTAGATGATCTACTCAGGTCCCTTCTGACCCTAGAAACTATGAAACTATGAGACTGGGGGAGAGACTACCTAGGGGAGGGACATCTACTTGGCAGGACTACAGGGACGGACTAGCAGGCAAATCGAAATATCCAGGCCATGCCGCGTGTCACCAGATGTTCGAGGCCAGATGGGCACACTTATATTTCCTCCAGCCTCTGGTTTTGACCCTACAGGTCTCAGAGTGGAACATTGTGCCCTGCGGCATGTGAACTGATCTATTTGCAGAGATGAGTGCAGATATAATGAGTCCCAGCCATCCTGACCTGCCTTCACTAGCCCCTGTTTCCTGTCTGTTTGTTGCCATTTTAGGCTCTGATTTTCTGGAGACTCAAAGGACATGTCTACATGTCACCCTATGGTGATGTAGCAATGCACTAGGCCACTGTATGGTGTGCTACGGTGACATAACAATCATGTGGGTCTACACGTGATAAGCAGCTATGTCACTGTAGTGGCATGCTGTCCTGGTATAGTGTGTCACTACAGCGGAAGAGCGGGACAATCAACCCGTGCACCACGTGCATGGCGCTGTAGGGGCACCTGCTGCACTGTGCTTTAGTACTTGCACAAGAAAGAGCTAAATCATGGCACTGGAGCAACACCGCTGTACAATGATGTGTAGATGCACCCTAAGGGAACAGGGTACTGAAGACCTCATTCCTCAGTCTCTTCTACTGCTTTACCAATCCTAATTTTTCTAAAATTAAAGAGAACCAAATCAAGAGAAAAATAACAGGATGGATATAATGACACCTATACCTGAGCATGGAGAATTACAGGGCATAAAAGTGAAGAGAAAAGATACTGGGTCACCTATATCAGAGCCACGGTTACGTGTAAAATGCAGGTAGATCTCAAAGGGACTCACAACACCACCTAAGCTACCAAACTGAGCCAGCACACCTGTTTTCCCAACTATGACTACAGGTCTCACTGATTTTTGAGATGCCTGAATATTTCAATCTGGCTTCTAGATGCTACATAGCCTTGCCCAGAAGCAGCATACAATAGAGAAAAGGTGATCAAACTAAACAATCAAAATAAAACTTTCTGGCTTTAAAATACATGAAACCAGGAGGGCTTATTTCTGATTGTGTGCTTCAAAGCTGAGCTGGGCTCTAGGGAACAAGTCCCAGAAGCTCTTAGAAGAGAGATGTGGATAAATCACCTTCCTGCAGCATCAGTCTTTCCAAACCAGTGAGGTTGACCTGTCATCTGCAGAGAGAAACTGGTTTGGACCTACTTCTACCAGCTCCTACTTAGATATTTTGAATTTGAAAGATATGACAGTGGCAGGGAAAAGGGAAATTAGATAGATCAGTAGTGGGAAGAGAAGCAAGGATCCTGGCACCGGAGGATCTGTCACAAGGTGAGAAAAATGTCACAAAGAACATTGCTGTAAGTCTGTTGTTGCAATTAGCTGTGGTTGGTTGGTAACAACTGGGATGTCTGGTTTATTTAAGGATCTAAAAAAGACATGCACCAAGAAATCTACTAACATTTTAATAGCAAAATATTCAAAATGTTTTCGTAGTCAAAGGAAAAAAACAAAGAAAAGTAACAGTTCACATCAGAAAACCTGAACTTGCTCCCAAGAACCCACATATTTCAGTGTCTTTTGAACTAGACATTTTTGGTCAAAAAGCCTCTGGAGACTGCAGATTTAAACCAAATAATCCTCCCACTAATATATTTTATTTTTAGTTCTTCTACAGAAAGGTATGCTTTTGAAGAAATGTACATATTGCAAAACAGTATGTCTTTAAGCGAAGACATTTTTAAAAGAAATCTCTTTCCAGGCTGAAATTCTAAGCCCCGCAGCAGAGATTCAGTATTGCTCAGCAATACCAGAAGGCCAATCCCACCTATTCATTGCAGCCAGGTTTCATTGTTTTCTAGAAAAAACACCTGGAGGAGGGATAACTCAGTAAACCCCGCTGCTGACACCCCACAAAATGCATTTTAAATATCCAAGTGCCTCTTGAACTAGGGTCAGGGGATCCAACAAAGTGTGATGAGAGACTAAATAGTGAGAAGCATCGCTTGCCCAAAGAGCTTAAAGTTCTTGTACCCAAATGACAACGATCAATGACACAAAGTGAAGACAAGAGGAAGATGGGATTGGCCTATCGTGGCACAGAGATGACCATTCAGCCAGGGATGAGGACTGTATAAATCAGCTTCTCGTGGCAGGCAGGACTCGGTGTAGATTCAGTCCAGACAAGGTGACTCCTGGGAGGCTGCCCATGTTTGTGTTGCAGATAGCAGTGAGGAGGAAAGGAGGATGTGCTAGCAACGTCTTGACCAGCATTTTATTGCCGTCACAAGTGCTGTGTTCACTGAGCCTGCTCTTGCTGTGGCCTTGTTTTTTTTCATTGTGAATCTTGTTTTTCCTCTTGCTGCTGTTAAAAATTGAATATAAAATGCATCCAGCCAAAACTACCATGTGGGTTTTCTACGATGGTTCAATGGCTACTGTCTCACAGCTTCTGAACCCTATTCTGCCCTCCATGCTGGGCCCTTTGGTTTGACGCTGTCCCTCTGGTCTGCCAACTTCATGAACGGAGGAAGTTTTACAGCGAGATTTGAAATGGTGGGAGGGGGAAAAGTGGAATAAGGGCATGAAGCAATTAAAAGGCAAACCCTCTGTGTTATTGCAGTCCCTATCAAATAATTATAACACTTGCTTTTGGCTGTAATATTCTCTTTTCATTGGTTTGGTGTTTCTATATATATGCTCACAGGTAAGGACTTTTCTAAAGCTTTTTGAAAATGCAAAATCATAAAAATAAATAAAATCTGAATGATATTACTTTCTATTAAAAAATGTACAGCCCTTTAACATAGACTCTATTGACAGTTTGTTCATGAGTCGTTTCTGACACGAGATGCATGCCTGTTATGCTTGTTACTTTGATCCTGACCAGAACCCTTGTCTTTCCTTCACAGGCCTTGCACAAGGCATTGAAGAGGGAAATGTCCAACCAAACCACCGTGGCCGAGTTTCTCCTCCTGGGCTTCTCTGACATCCAGGAGCTGCAGATCTTACACTTTGTCACATTTCTGGCGGCATACCTGACAGCTCTGGTGGGAAATCTCCTCGTTATCACAGCTGTAACTCTCAACCCCAAGCTTCATTCCCCCATGTTCTTTTTCTCGATTAATTTGTCTCTCCTGGACCTTGGCTCCATCTCAGTGACCGTGCCCAAATCCATGTCTAATTCCTTATTCAATACCAACTCGATTACCTACTCTGGATGTGTTGCCCAAGTGTTTTGTCTCATCGCCTTCATTGGAGCAAATGTATCCCTTCTCACAGTGATGGCATATGACCGGTATGTTGCCATCTGCAAACCTCTGCATTATGAGACAATAATGAACAGGAGAGCTTGTGTCCAGATGGCTGCCTGTGCTTGGGCTGCTGGGGTCATCAACTCTGCACTGCACACTGGGAACACCTTTAGTCTACCCTTCTGCCACTCAAATACCATCAACCAGTTCTTCTGTGAAATACCCCAGCTGCTCAAGCTCTCCTGCTCTGAGACATACCGCAGAGAGCTGGCAGCCCTTGCCTTCGGTACGTGTTTAGCTTTAGGCTGTTTTGTTTTCATCGTTGTGTCGTATGTTCAGATCTTCACCGCAGTGTGGAGAATCCCCTCGGAGCAGGGCCAGCAGAAAGCCTTCTCCACCTGCATTCCTCACCTGACTGTGGTCTCCCTGTTTGTTTCCACTGCCGTCGTCGCCTACATGAAGCCCATCTCTGACTCCCCGTCCCCTCTGGATCTCCTGGCAGCTGTTCTGTATTGTGTGGTGCCTCCATTGTTGAATCCGGTCATCTACAGC
The DNA here is from genome assembly GCA_038503035.1 of Crocodylus rhombifer. Classification (NCBI taxonomy): domain Eukaryota; kingdom Metazoa; phylum Chordata; order Crocodylia; family Crocodylidae; genus Crocodylus; species Crocodylus rhombifer. The sequence continues at coordinate 20,920 of JAVSML010019172.1, forward strand.
ATAAGGAACAGGGAGATCCAAGCTACCCTGAGGAAACTGCTCCAAAGCAGTTCTCTTTTCTTATTTAGACATGATATTAGTTTTTTTTCATTGTATTGTGTGAATCTTGCATATTAAAAATGAAGGTGGTGGGTAATTTCTGTAAATTTGGAAGGTGAAAGACTTGGCTTTTATCATTTTGGTTGGCACTGTTGAAGTGGGAAACTAATGTTTCATGCATCCATGTTACTGTCTTTGCACCATCAAAAATATAATCTATCAATTGCAAGATAATGAAGAATTCAAGTCTTTTGTTTACTCATTGGTGTAATCAGTTATGAATATGCAGGCAAATATCCAGGTGATGTGAAACTAGAATGAAGCGCAAGTACTCTAGGGGACAGGAATAGAGTTCAGATGGATGTGGATAGATTGGGGCACTGGGGTTAAGGAATGGCCATTCATCTTGGGCACTGAGTTCCCCTGCCCTCAAGAAACGAAGCGCCTCTCTCACTGATCTCCTCAACTCGTTGAAGTTGGCCCTCTTGAACTCTAGGGCTACCACCATGCTGCAGGCCCCCATTCACTCTCCTACCTTATATTCTAGGGTAGGAGAGTGAATGAGGACATTTACCGTGTTTTTGCTGTTAATTCAGATAAAGGTCTACAGGTTACTGGGAGGTGAGGTGGGAATGCAACCTCCAAGGAATTCATTTTTTTATCTAATCTCTTTGATCTCACAAATTACATTTGTTTTTGTTCGAAGAAAAATTCCAGGTGAGAAAGTTGAAAACTATAGACTTTCAGATTTAAAAATAAATAAAAAAATCTGTGGCTGGGTGAACATTTTCGTCAGTTTTTAAATGGACTATCGAAATACTTTATTTTAGGTAAGGTCTTTTCAGGGTAAAAACAAATTAAAATCAAATTTCCCAAGGGGAAAAAGATTATGGACCTGTTCTGTATTGTCACCATGAACGTTGGCAATCAGATCAAGGAGACATTATTGATGGGAATATCACAGCCACTCAGTTGGTTACTCTCCTCCTTACCACTGCCCATGTTCTATTATACACAGGATGTGCACAGTGCCCTGGGAAGGAGGATGCCCAACTCGACCTCTGTGACCGAGTTCCTCCTCCTGGGCTTCTCTGACACTCGGGAGCTGCAGATCTTACACTTTGTCATCTTTCTATCAACACTAGCAACATACTTGGAAGCTCTGGTGGGAAGCTCCTTGGGATCGCTGTTGTAGCTATGGACCCTCACCTGCACAGACCTATGTACTACTTCTTGGTGAATTTGTCCATTCTTGACCGTGGATTCACCTCCATCATTGTCCCCAAGACCATGGCCAAATCTCTCTTAAACAGCAGGACAATCTCCTATTGTGGATGAGTAGCCAAGGTCTTTCTCTTCCTCTTTTGTGTAGCTGATCTCACATTCCTCACCATCATGGCATATGACCGGTACGTCGCCATCTGCAAGCTACTGCATTACAAGTCAATAATGAACAAAAAAAGCTTGTATTCAAATGGCTGCCGGTGCCTGGGTCTGTTGTATTCTCTATTCTGCACTGCATACTGAGGGCACGTTCAGCATACCCTTCTGCCCTTCCAACATTATCAACCAATTCTTTGGGGAAATCCCCCAGCTCCTCAAGCTGTCTTGCTCCGATGCAAACCTCACAGAACTGGGGATTCTTGTATTCAGCATGTGTTTAGTTTCTAGCTGCTTTGTTTTTACAGTTGTCTTAGGTGTTCAGATCTTACCTACAGTGCTGAGCTTGCCCTCTGAAGAGAGTCGCAAGAAAGCCTTCTCCACCTGCCTGCCTCACCTCATTGTGGTCTCCTTGTTCGTGAGCACGGGCATCTTTGCCCACATGAAACTGGCTTTGAGCTCCCCGACAGCGCTGGATCTTTTTGTGGCAGTTTTGTATTCCGTGGTTCCTCCGTTGATTAATCCGATCATTTATAGCATGAGGAACAAGGAGCTGAAAGCTTCTTTATGGAAACTGCTCCATAGGAGGGTATTTGACCATAAAAACAAAATCACATGGAACCTGTTTTCTGAGCACTGAATATTAATGTGATAAAAACACATCATAAGCACACCAAACTCAATGGAGCATTTATTTCTGCGTTCGCTCTCTCTGTCTGCATTGTGAACTGCCGCTTGTTAGCCAGGCTCTTCAGGCACTGCCTGAGAAAAAGTCCATCTCCATATCAAGTGTGTGATACATATCCCGATTATTGTATATTGGAGGACAACAAATCTTGCTGCGGGGCCGGCAAATTTCTTGTTTTGTGGCTTGTTTCTGGTGCCTTTTGTTCTCCATATAATTTAGTTGGAGAAATATTGTATCAGGCTGTTCCTTGTGGAGCCTGCCTGGCATGGGCTGTACGTAGCATGTAGCTGCACAAGGATATATGCTTTGTGCGACACCTGTGCCAGGCCAGCCCTGTGTAAGAGACTTGGGCTTTATCTAGATTGGGCCCATTGCCCCACCTTACACGCAGCATCCAGCATGCGCAGTCATTTACACATCTGCCCCGTTGGGCCGTTTTTACTGTGCAGTCATTCAGTACTCCTTTTACCAAGAACTAAATGAACATGCAGCACTCACCAGGACTGCACAGTCCTGAAGGTTCACGGATCATTTCAAACCCTACTGTGCAGTAGCAATGAAGTAATGCTCAGGACTTCATTGCTACTGGACAGTAGCGGCGGTATCACAGCTAAAGCCCGCCAGCATTACATTGCCACAGGGATGAATGACATCGCTGTAGCTCATTGCTACAGTGACCTAGCATCTCATATAAACACACCTAGCCTGCTGCAAATGCCATATGCCACATATGACACGTGCCCCCGGATGCTGCCGGGGCATGGTGACTGCCCGCAGGCAGTGGCGGTGGCAGCAAATGGGGAGCTCCCTCAGGTAGCCATGGCAGTGTCAGCGGCAGAGGCTGGGGGAGTGGCAAGCGGTGGCGGGCAGTCAGCGACCATGCGCAGAAACCACCAGCCACATTGGCAGTGGCAAAGCAGTGATCCACAACTGTCCATAGATGCTGTCAGCAGTGTTGGAGGTCAGAGGAGTTGGAGGCACGGGCAACTGCACACAGGCACCGGTGGTGCTTCTTTCAGGGGGTGCACGTACACCCATATCCACCCCCTATGCATCGCCAATACCACTTGCAATATTAACCCCCAGTGACCTGTTGTGGGCACCATATGTGGCAAACTTGCCCCTCACTTGTTATGCTGTGCACAGTGCTGGGGCTGGGTTGTGTTGCGTGGGGTGTGCAAAGCTAGAGCTGGACACGTGGTGCAATCACCAGATGTAGCCAGTCCACAATGCACGTTGCATGCAGTGCCTCCATGGGACCACCCCTGTGGGCTTCATCTGGCAGATGGGGTCCATCTGTGCTTGACACCGCTGGGTTCAAGGGAAGCTGGTGGTGGAAGAAATGAGGGGGACCTGGGACCTGGGACATATACAACTCAAGGGAAAGTGGTCTGAGGGACATATTTGTGACACTAGGTTCAGAACCAGGACCTTGCTAATGATTGCTGAGCTAATATTTTTCAATGTGATGCCTTGCAATGGAGCTTGCTTGTCTGAGTTATGGAATATATTCATTATATTTAGATTTATTTATTTTTTTGCAACTTACAACCTGACTTTTATTCTCAGGTTATTTTCTCATGCAAAACTACAAAGGAACTCAGCTAATTGCAAGTTGGTGCCTCCCTCCATGCTCAGGTGCCCAGTCTGGTTAACTGGGACAACAGATCCAGATAGAGAAGCTCAGGCCTTTTCAGAGATCCCATGACTTGTGCTGTTAGGGAGATTAAACTACAGCACAGCTCTGCTGTTCTGCTAACAGCTGTACAGCTCAGACTGGTTCGATCTGGGCTTTTGCTTCTGAGCTGTGCAGGACTCCAGGGAACAAGTCCCATGAGCCTTTGGAAGAAAACAACTGACAAATTGCAATCTTGCTTTGGTCCTTTTCTATAAGGCGGGGTTGAGGTCAGCTGCTCACTCAGAAACCCGGTTGGATTTACTGCAGTGGTTCAGTGACAGAGGGAGCAGAGAAAGACCTCTGAGTTATCTGTGCTTCTGGGGACCTCGACTAGTGGTTGGTGCAGAGGAGATCGGAGATAAGCTGGACAAAAGCAAGGAATCTCAGCACGGGAAACCTGAATGTGACACAAGCGATAGGATAACTTCCACAGAAACAATTTCAGCAAGATTTCTGCATCAGTGAAGTGTCCTGTTTCAGTAAAATGCAGAGGAGATTCAAGAATATAAAAGGTGGAAATCCTGACATTGAAAATCATACTGCTTTTTATGTATAATAGATTCAAAGCTACAAGAGTGAATGAAGACTTTTTCAATGTTTTTGCTATTATTACATATAAAAGCGTACAGTTTATAGGGAGTGGTGTGGAGGGTGGGGTGGGAATGGGACCTCTAAGACAATAACATTTTTATAGTATCTTTTGCTTCACATGTATTTGATTGCAGCATACATTTTCTAGGTGAGATAGATAAATTATAGAATTCCAGGTTTAGAGCACATAATAAATAAAAATCCTGAAGTGAGGCTGGGCTAACATTTTCTTCACTTTTTTAATGGAATATTACAACATTTTATTTTATATGAGGTCTTGTCAGGAAAAAGTAATTTATTAAAATCTAGCTGTCCATAAGGCAAATTATTGAACATCTACACACATACCATGACATCTGGAGGCTTTATTCACGGGAATATGAAAGCCACTGAGTTTGTTACTCTCCTCCTTACCACTGCCTTTGTTCTGTTATACCCAGGACTTGCACGGTGCCCTGGGAAGGAAGATGTCCAACTGGACGGCTGTAACCGAGTTCCTCCTCCTGGGCTTCTCTGACACTCGGGAGCTGCAGATCTTACACTTTGTCATCTTTCTCGCAGCGTACCTGGCAGCTGTGATGGGGAACCTCCTTGTTATCACTGTTGTAACTATGGACCACCACCTCCACAGCCCCATGTACTACTTTTTGGCAAATTTGTCCATTCTTGACCTTGGATCCATCTCTGTCATAGTGCCCAAGTCCATGGGCAATTCTCTCTTAAACTGCAAGACAATTTCCTATGCTGAATGTGTGTCCCAGGTCTTTCTCTTCTTGCTCTTTAGTGCGGCCAATTGTTCATTCCTCACCATCATGGCATATGACCGGTTTGTTGCCATCTGCAAGCCACTGCATTATGAGATAATAATGAACAGGAGAGCTTGTGTCCAGATGGCTGCCAGTGCTTGGGCTGCTGGGGTCATCAACTCTGCACTGCACACTGGGAACACCTTTAGTCTACCCTTCTGCCACTCAAATACCATCAACCAGCTCTTCTGTGAAGTGCCCCACTTGCTTAAGCTCTCCTGCTTTGGCACATACCGCAGAGAGGTTGCAGCCCTTGACTTCAGTGTGTTTTTAGCATTTGGCTGTTTTGTTTTCATCGTTGTGTCATATGTTCAGGTCTTCACTGCAGTGTGGAGAATCCCCTCGGAGCAGGGCCGGCAGAAAGCTTTCTCCACTTGCATTCCTCATCTGACTGTGGTCTCCCTGCTTCTTTCCACTGCCATCATTGCCTACATGAAGCCCATCTCTGACTCCCCGACCCCTCTGGATCTCCTGGCAGCTGTTCTGTATTGTGTGGTGCCTCCATTGATGAATCCGGTCATCTACAGCATGAGGAACAAGGAGATCCAAACTGCCCTGAAGAGACTGCTCCAAAGGTTTTGTGAAAAAATACTCCAGAAATAATAATTCATTCATTAAATTATTGTTTTCATGCTATAGTGTGCCACCTATTTACAAAACATGAATGTGGTAGGTTAATTCTGTAGCTTTGTACGTAGAATGACACTTGACTTGGGTCATTTTGTGTAAACCGTGTTTCATGTATGAAGTTTACCGTCTGTGCCACCTTTAATAAATCTCATCAATTGCTTTACCAGTTGGTGTAATCAATTATTTGGATATAGGCAAATATCTGTGAAGCTGAGATGAACCGCCGACCCTTTAGAGGACAGGCACAGAATTCAGATGGATCCAGACAGGCTGGGAAGCTGAGCTAGAAACAACAGGATGAAGACTGAGGAAAGAAATGCAAGTTGTTGCAGCTAGCAAAGAATAATTAAAAGCGTAAATACAAGCTGGATTAGAAATGGCTTAGTGGCAGCACTGTTGAAAAGGGTCTTGGGAATCTGGTGTATTATAGACTCTACATGGGTCATCAATTTGATGTAGCTACAAAAACATGAATGCAGTTTTGGGCTGGAACAACGGGAGTATTATTTAGAAAACATGGGAGATGATAGGGATCTCTGCTTGGACCTGTGCTATTCAATATATTCATTAACAATGTGAATGAAGGGGGTGGAAAGCTCAATGATTATGTCAGCACACAATACCAAGATGTGCGAATACATGGGCACACCAGAGGATAGGACAAAGATCCAGGATGACCTTGACAGACCAGATTTATGGGTATAACAAAGTGAGATAAGGTTTAAACAGGGAGGGGAAAGTGCAAGGACCTTCACCTGGGTAGGGAGAACCCTCACCACAACTATACACTGGGTAGTGGTCTACTGGCTGGCACAGCATCTGAATTAGACCTGGGGGTCACTATCAACTGGAAGATGGGTATGAGCCAACAGTGTCGAGGCTGCCAGAAGGGAAAATAAAACTCTGGCATGCATCAGCCAATGTGTGGCCACTAGATCCAGGGAGGTAATCCTCCCTTTCTATTCAGCACTGGTGAAGCCTCAGGTGGAGTACTGTTCCTGGTTCTGGACACCACACTTCAAGAAGAATGTGGGTAAAGTCGACAGGGTACAAATAAGGGCTACCCGTATGGATAAGGGCATGGAAAGTAGGTGCTATGAGGATAGACTCTGGGAACTGGGCCTGTTCAGGCCGAGTAGAGAAGGCTGAGAGGTGACTGGCTAGCTGCCTAGAAGCATGTCGGGGGGAGCACCGAGAACTAGGACAGCAACTATACAGGACGGCACCGCAAGGGAGGATGAGGACCCACGGGCATAAACTAATAGAGGTTAACTTCAGGTTGGCTATAAGGAAAAACTTCTTCTCTGTAGTGGTCACCAGAATCTGGAAAACACTCCCCGCAGAGGTGGTGCAGTCAACCTCCTTGGAGGTGTTCAACATGAGACTGGACAAGAGCACATCTGAGTTCAATAATTTTCTGTGCATGGCAAGGGACTGGACATGATGAATGCACAGGTCCCTTCTGGTTCCATGATTCTGTAGTGCCATTAAGGGGGCACATCACGGCAGTCTTGTACTATCTGAATCAGTGCCATGCAGTCGTGGCTGAAAAGCAACAGTTCTCCATGGCTGCATTGGGAAGGATGTCAAGCTTCCTATTCAAGCAAAGTAATTTTAGATTAAATTTGAGGAAAAAAGCACCCTTGTTTTCAGAGCAGTGAGGATGTGGAATAGATTGCCCAGGGAAGTTGTTGAAGCTTCCCTGGAGGTTTTCAAGAACAGGTTGGATGGACATTGGCCAGGGATAATTTTGGAGTAACATTCTTGCATTTGTGCATTTGAGTCTTGAGGTCCCTTCTATTTTATTGCTATTAATTGTGATTCTAATTATTATAAGATTTATTAGTATAGAATTGTGACTCTATTACTTGTTACTGCATCTCTAATATGTAGGGCATTTAAATAATGGCATCAAGTAAATAGACAGTGAGACAGTAGGAGCATTGGATGTCTTCTTACACAATTTCATTTTTCTTCTCATTTGTCTTCTGTAGGGCAGGCTGACAGATAGCTTTATATGTTTTTACCTTTAGGCTTTTTTGGTTCCATCATTGTGTTGTATGTTCAGATCTTCACCACACTGTTGAGGATCCCCTCTGAGCAGGGCCTGCAGAAAGCCTTCTCCACCTGCATACCTCACCTGACTGTGGTCTCCCTGTTTATCTCCACTGGTGCCTTCACCTATGTGAAGCCCACCTCAAACTTTCCATTCTCTCTAGATCTTCTGACAGCTGTTCTCTATTCTGTGCTTCCTCCAATGGTAAATCCATTCATCTATAGCATGAGGAACAAGGAGATCAAATGTGCTCTGCAAAAACTGCTCCAAAGGCAGATGCTCTCTAAGAACAGGACGTCCCTTCTTACTCTGTGTGTTTGGTGTCCTTCTTTGTTTCTTTAGATCTATGATTATGTCATGAAATTAAGTTTTCATAATGTTGTGTGCATTCTGCTTATGAAACACGACAGTTCTCAGCTACATTCAGCAGTGCTAGAAAGACTGTGGTACTCAGCTGGAGTCATTTTGTGTTAACATTGTTGAAGTGGAAGTGAACGAGTCTGGGTGTTCCTTGTGCCACCTAAATTAGAACCTTTCATTTCCAAAATGCTGATGTGGACTTGTCAGATGTGTTTTTCTAAATGGTATGATGAATGATTTGAATGCCAGAAGAGAGAGCTGCCTGAGGAAATTTGCAGTTGACACAACCTGGGAAGGCTTGCAAACCCCCTGGAGGACAAGAGTGGAATACGAGTGGTATTAATAGATCAGATAACTGGGTCAGAGGTAACAGGGGGAAAGCCAGTATGGACAAATTTAAGATGCTACATCCAGGAAAAAGTAATAAAAAGCACAAATACAGAATGGGAGATAAGTGCCAGGCATCCAGCATTTATGTGAAGGATCCAGGAGTTTTTGGGGATCACAGCCTCAACATAAATTGGCTACTTGGTGCAATTGTAAAGAAAGCAAATGTAATTTTTGAGCTGTATTAATAGGTGTAAATAATTTGAGGTGACAGTGACTTTTCTTACTGCTGGTCTGGGTTTCTCTTTTTAAGAAGGTAAGGGAGAAGGTGGGTTGGCGACAAAAGTAATAATAAAAGTCTTTGAAATGTAAACTGTGTGGTGGGCCAGAAGGGGGCGCTTCTGTGTTGGGCCGCCCACCTCCCTGCGCCTGACCACCTTCCAGGCTCTGAATGCCTCCCAAGGGGTGCCTTACGTCCAGCCGACCCCCTTCCTGGAGCACACACGCTAGCCTGGGGGTAACGTAGCCGCCACCACCCCGAAAACGGACTCACTCTCAGCCCTGTGTCCTCAGGGAAACACAGGCCTAAAGTCCTACAGGTACTCGACCTAGTACAGGCACTTGGGGCACTTCCCCAAGTCAGGGGGCAAAAAGTAAAGTCTCCCTTAGTCTGCAGACCTAAGGGGGTCTCTTAGGCATAATTTAGACCCACCCCTTAATAAGTCTCCCACACCGGTCACAAAGGAAGACTTTATTGATTACAGGGGTAGGGTGAAAGTAGGGTACAAGATTCAGCAATATCCTAGAAATCCTAAAGAGCAAACAGTCTGGCTGAGGTGGCCTTTTGATCACGCATCTGAGTTACTGCCAGCTAGATATCTAATCAGATCCAGAGTAGCTTACTCACAAGCATCTTCCAAAGGCCGGTGAAGTTTCCCCTCTGGAAGCAGGCAGTTCCTTGCTCATGAGTTATTGGGGAGAGAGTCAGTTTCAGATGGTCATGCTCCTCTGAGTCCCCCGCATGGCTGCTGCCCCCTCCTCCAGGGCAGTCCTAACTTATATAGCCCCTGTGACCTCATTCACCTGGTCCAGTGGAGGCCAGCTCCAGTTGGCTGTCGGCCAACCAATTTGAAAGACATCACTAGTTCCCGGGCAGATTCCAGCCCACCAGGTAAATACCCCTCACCCAGGTAGCTGATGGCAGTCATGTAGGCAGAGGGAGCAGCTTTCCCCACTCCCTCAGGAATGCAGCCAGCTCAAGTTACCTAAAGAGACAGGCTGAGGTGTGACTCCTCTGTGCTGGGCCCATCTTAATCACAGGGCAGAGATTTTGGGGAGAAACCAAGATGGCTTTCTGCCACAAGCTGTATAATGAAAGTGTGACAGAACTGGACGAGATTAGTTAGGGTCACAATCCTTAGGGTCATATTCACTGCTGATTGTATGATAATGTTTAGGATTATTGCTTCTGCAATAGACTCATGGGTCTAATGTAAATACAGCATGAGTAAGGACTGAAGATTAAGGACGCCCCTAACAGAATTTTTACCTAACTTGGTAAGATTTAATGTAGGTGAAACAACTAATATTGTAAAAGCCTTAGTCCATCTGTCTGTAAGGCTTTAATCACACTCTGACTGGCAGTGCATAGTCCCAAAGCATGAATTTCCATGGTACAACGTGCATTTGACCTGGTTGAGGAATCTTCAATAGACTCCACAGAATCCTGTGCAAGGACATTGGGAGCCAGGGCTAGGAGATGAAAGAGCGAGAATGAGAACTAGGTTTGGTAGAGGTACTCTAGATGTTTACCTCTCTAAATGCCCTCAGCTTTCAAAAAAGGATGGCATGAGTATATCTTGTGATCATGGAGACAATTATGCTACAAGTTGTTTATATCAGTAAAGACACAGCACAATATGGAAGTCATGATAAAAATGGGAACAGCCATGGGTGGATGCAGTTTCGTAAAGTGGTGTGCAGCACACAATGCATCTGAGTATGTGGGGGATAGGATGAAGCATGGATGCAGCCCCTGCACACTAATCTGGGGCCACATGCCCCCCCACCCTTCCGGGCTGTGTGTCCCACCTCCCCACGCTCGGCCGATGAGCCGCTCGTGGCTTTGTCCCCTCCCCACCCAGGCTGTGCAGGGCTGGCCAATTCCTTACCACCCTTGTGGGGTGTGATTCAAGCCTCAGCAGTGAGGGAGGGAGTGGAGATAGGGGCAGGGCTGGGGCCTCAATCTACACCACCCCCCACAACCCTCCCATCCCTCGCCTCCCCACAGGGGTCATCGAGTCCTCTTGAAAGGTTGGAGACCAAAGATGTACGTAACTGGAGTGATTATTGGATCCAGCATGGATCTGTGCTGTCCTTGCTCAGATGAGCACTGTGTTGAAGATCTGAATGCATGATACAATTACGAACAGAATACAGGTCTAAAATTATGCCAACACCAACAGCAATTATCTCAATCTGTGTATGTTCCAAGTTGCTGCTAGTGAGCTTGATTAGCTGAGGGATTTCACAGAAGAACTGGTTGATGATATTAGTTTGGCAGAAAGATACACTAAAGGTGTTACCAGTGTGCAGGCCAAAATATAGAAAACCAAAGATCCATACACTGGCTGCCATTTAGATGCATGCTCTCCTGTTCTAGATTGGATGACACATCCAGCATACAATTTCAACCTGGTGTTGTATGCTGGACTACTACCACTTTTCATCAGTGCTGCTTCTTTTTGCTGTCCAGCTGAAGCACAGCACCACACAGGGTAAGAGAAGCCCCATGTTACCGAAAGTCCTTCCTCCACAGGGTGGATACAATGGCTTCATGGGCTCTAGACTGTCAACTGCTGTGATGAACTCCAGAAAAAACTGATAAGGTCAAAATGAAATATCTTGGGACTATTCGGTTCATCAAAAAAAAAAAAAAAAAAATCACAATTTGCAGAATGGGAAAGGTTGATATTTTTAAATTTCTCCCCTGATGGGATCAATGTTTCTGGCTGTGGGAACATCCATGAAGAGAGCAAATTCCAAACACCATATATCTTCTAGCTGCTGGACTCCAACTAACCCCTGTCCCACTGAACCACCAGTACAGTAAGTTAGCATGGAGGCTGAAGGACAGACACACATATTGTCATATCAGGCACTGGCATCTGTCAGGTTTGGATCAAGAGAAATCAGGTCCATGAATGAGTCTCTGATCCCTTGATGAGCCTTGTGGAGCCTGCCTGGCATGGGCTGTACATAGCATGAGGCTGCACAGGGATATATGCTTCATGTAACACCTGTGCCAGGCCAGCCCCGTGTACTAGACTTGGGGTTTGTCTAGATTGGGCTCATTGACCCACCCTACACGCAGCATCCAGCGTGCACAGTCATCTACATGTCTGCCCCACTGGGCCGTTTTTACTGTGCAGTCATTCAGTACTTCTTTTACCAAGAACTAAATGAACATGCAGTACTCACCAGGACTGCACAGTCCTGAAGACGCATGGATCATTTCAAACCCTACCACGCAGTAGCAATGAGGTAATGCTCAGGAGCTCATTGCTACTGGACAGTAGTGGCAGTATCACAGCTAAAGCCCGCTAACACTACGTTGCCACAGGGATGAACGACATCACTGTAGCTCATTGCTACAGTGACCTAGCATCTCATATAAACACACCTAGCCCGCTGCAAATGTCACATGCCACAAATGACACGTGCACCCAGAAGCTGCCAGGGCACGGTGACCGCCCACAGGTGGTGGCAGGGAAGAGGGAGCTCCCTCAGGTAGCTGTGGTAATGTCAGCAGCAATCGCTGTAGGACCAGCAAGCGTTGGAGAGCAGTCAGTGACCATCAGAATAAACCACCAGCCACAAGTGGTGAGCGGTGATCTGCAACTGTCCATAGATGCTGTCGGCAGTGTTGGAGGTCAGAGGAGGTGGAGGCACTGGCAACTGCACACAGGCACCGGTGGTGCTTCTTTCAGGGGGTGCACATACATTCACTGTGCATCCCCAGTGCCACTTACAGTATTAACCCCAAGTGACCTGCTGTGGGCACCATGTGCTGCAGGCTGGCCCCTCACATCTTATGCTGTGCACGGTGCTGGGGCCAGGGCTAATATTTTGTCAATGTGATGCTTTGCAATGGAGCTTCTTTGTCTGAGGTATGGAATATATTCATTATATTTAGAATTTTTTTTGCACCTTACAACTTGACTTTTACTCTCAGGTTATTTTCTCATGCAAAACTACATAGGAACTCACCTAATTGCAATTTGGTGCCTCCCTGTATGCTAAGGTGCCCAGTCTGGCCAACTGGGGCTACCGAGCCAGATAGAGAAGCTCAGGGCCTTCTCAGAGATCCCGTGACTTGTGCTGGGAGGGAGATTAAACTAGAGCACAGCTCTGCTGTTCTGCTAACATCTGTACAGCTGAGACTGGTTACATCTGGGCTTTTCCTTCTGAGCTGTGCAGGACTCCAGGGAACAAGTCCCATGAGCCTTTGGAAGAAAACAACTGCAAAATTGCCATCTTCCTTTGGTCCTTATCTACAAGGCAGGGCTGAAGTCAGCTGCACACCCAGAAACCTGGTTGGATTCATTCCAGTCATTCAGGGACAGAGGGAGCTGAGAAAGACCTCTGGGTTATCTGTGGTTCTGGGGACCTCGGCTAGTGCTTGGTGCAAAGGAGATCTGAGACATCAACTGGACAAGAGCAAAGGATCTTGGCAGGGGAAGGCTGAATATGACAAAAGACACAAGAAACCTTCCACAAAAACAATTTCAGTAAGTTTGCTGTATCAGTGAAGTGTTCTGTCTTTGTAAGATGCAGAGGAGATTTAAGAATATAAAGGGTGGAAAACCTGGCTGGAGAAATCACACTGCATTTTATGTATAATAGATTCAAAGCTACAAGAGTGAATGCAGACATTTTCAATGTTTTTGCTATTAATTCACATATAATCAAAGAGTTTATAGGGAGTGGTGTGGAGGTTGGGGTTGGAATGGGACCTCCAAGAAAATAACATTTTATACAGTATCTTTTATTTCACATGTACTTGATTGCCGCAAACATTTTCTAGGTGAGATAGATAAATTATAGACTGTCAGATTTAGAGCACATAATATATAAATAAAAATCCAGAGAATAATATAATATTTTATTTTATGTAAGGTTTTGTCAGGAAAAAGTAATTTATTAAAATCTATTTGTCCATAAGGCAAATAATGGAATATCTACACACATACCATGACATTTGGAGGCTTTATTGATGGCAATATGAAAGCCACTGAGTTTGTTACTCTCCTCCTTACCACTGCCTTTGTTCTGTTATACCCAGGACTTGCACGGTGCCCTGGGAAGGAAGATGTCCAACTGGACGGCTGTAACCGAGTTCCTCCTCCTGGGCTTCTCTGACACTCGGGAGCTGCAGATCTTACACTTTGTCATCTTTCTCGCAGCATACCTGGCAGCTGTGGTGGGGAACCTCCTTGTTATCACTGTCGTAACTATGGACCACCAGCTCCACAGCCCCATGTACTACTTTTTGGCAAATTTGTCCATCCTTGACCTTGGATCCATCTCTGTCACAGTGCCCAAGTCCATGGGCAATTCTCTCTTAAACTGCAAGACAATTTCCTATGCTGGATGTGTGTCCCAGGTCTTTCTCTTATTCCTCTTTGGTGCGGCCAATTTTTCATTCCTCACCATCATGGCATATGACCGGTTTGTTGCCATCTGCAAGCCACTGCATTATGAAATAATAATGAACAGGAGAGCTTGCCTCCAGATGGCTGCCAGTGCTTGGGCTGCTGGTGCCATGCACTCTGCACTGCACACTGGGAACACCTTTAGTCTACCCTTCTGCCACTCAAATACCATCAACCAGTTCTTCTGTGAACTGCCCCAGCTGCTCAAGCTCTCCTGCTCTGACACATACCGCAGAGAGCTGGCAGCCCTTGTCTTCAGCGTGTTTTTAGCTTTTGGCTGTTTTGCTTTCATCATTGCATCGTATGTTCAGATCTTCACCGCAGTGTGGAGAATCCCTTCGGAGCAGGGCCGGCAGAAAGCCTTCTCCACCTGCATTCCTCACCTGGCTGTGGTCTCCCTGTTTATTTCAACTGCCGTGATTGCCTACATGAAGCCCATCTCTGACTCCCCGTCCCCTCTGGATCTCCTGGCAGCTGTTCTGTATTGTGTGGTGCCTCCACTGATGAATCCGGTCATCTACAGCATGAGGAACAAGGAGATACAAGCTGCCTTGAGGAAACTGCTCCAAAGGCTGATCCTCTTTAAAAACAATATGTCCATCATTCTTTCATGACTTTGCCATACTTACGTTTCTTTTATAATTATCTCATGAAGAGGTTTTCATGCTATCGTGTGCGACCTATTTATGAAAAATCAAGGGGTGGGTTATTCTGTAACAAAGGAGAATTCCTTTTGAGTTGAGTCATTTTGTGTTTATATTGTTGAAGTGGGAAAATAATGTTTCATACATCAATTTTACCGTCTGCGCCACCTAAAATAAATCCCATCAGTTGCAAGATGATGAATGGAAAGCTTTTCTTTAGCAGTTGGTGTAATCAATTATTTGGATATATCCAGATTCTGTGAAGCTGGGATGAACTGCAGACACTTTAGAGGATAGGCACAGAATTCACATGGATCTAGAAAGACTGGGAAACTGGGCTAGAAAACCACAGGATGAAGTTCAAAGAAAGAACTGCAAGTAGCTGCACCTAGGGAAGAATAATTCAAAGCACTAATAAAAGGTGGATGATAAACATTTGTGTGGCAGCACTGTTGAGAAGGGTCATGGGCATCTGGTGTATCACAGACTCAACATGAGACACCAATTTGATGTAGCTACAAAAACATGAATGCAGTTTTGGACTGCAACAAGAGAAGTATTAATTCGAAAACATGGGAGGTGATAGGGATCAGTGCTTAGACCTCTATGCTATTCAATACATTCTTTAAGAATGTGGACTATGGGGTGGAAAGCTCAATGATTAAGTTAGCAAACAATACCAAGCTGTGCAGATAAACGGGCACACCAGAGGATAGGACAAAGATCCAGGAAGACCTTGACAGACCAGATTTATGGGTGGAACAAAGTGAGATGAGGTTTAACAGGAAGGGAGAAGTGCAAGGTCCTTCACCTGGGGAGGAAGAACCCTCACCATACATATACAGTGGCTGGCACAGGATCTGAATGAGACCTGGGGGCCATGACTGACTGGAACATGAGTATGAGCCAACAGTGTGTCAAGGCTTCCAGAAGGGAATCCAAAACTCTGGCGTGCATCAACCGATGTGTGGCCAATACATGCAGGGAGGTGCTCCTCCCTTTCTATTCAGCATTGGTCAGGCCTCAGCTGGAGTACTGTGCCCAGATCTGGGCAGCACACTTCAAGAAGACTATGGATAAAGGTCAAGAGGGTACAAAGATGGGCCACCCATATGCTTAAGGGCATGGAGGTTAGCCCTAAGAGGGGAGACTCCGGGAACTGGGCCTGTTCAGGCTGAGTAAGAGAAGGTGAGAGGTGACTTGATAGCTGCCTGCAAGCACATCAGAGGGGACCATGAAGAACTAGGAGAGCAACTCTTCAGGAGGTCACTTCAAAGGGAGATGTGTACCCATGGGCATAAACTAATGGAGGGTAAATTCAGGTTGGGCTTAAAGAAACACTTCTCTGTAAGCCTCACCAGAATCTGGAAGACATTCCCAAAAGACACTGTGCAGTCGCCCTCCTTGGAGGTGTTCAAGATGAGGTTGGACAGGAGCACATCTGACCCCAATAACTTCCTGCCTGTGGCAGGAGATTGGACTTGATGATCTTACAGTTCCACTTTTATGTTTCTATGATTCCTTAGTGCCAATGTACATGCTGCATGTTAGGCTTCATCTAGACTATTATGTGAAGTTCTGGGCTCCATATTTTTAAAATAATACTGAAAAGTTAGGGAAGTTCAGAGATATGTAATATGAATGATAATGGGTTGCAATGCAAGCCATGCAAGGAGAGGTTGAGAGAACTAGTCATATATAAGCTTGCGGAAAAGGCAATTATGTGGCCACATCACAGCAGTCTTGAAATATCTGAATAAGTGCCATGCAGCCGTGGGTGAAAAGCAACAGTTCTCCATTGCTGCATTGGGAAGGATGTCAAGCTTCCATTTCAAGCCAAGTAATTTTAGATTAGATTTGGGGAAAACACGTGTGTTTTCTGAGTAGTGAGGACATTTGATAGATTGCCCAGGGAAGTTGTGGAGTCTCCTTCATTGGAGGTTTTCAGGAAGAGGTTGGATGTACATTGGCCAGGGAAAATTTTGGAGGAAGTGTTGCAACCAATCAGATTTAGCCGAATGCTCTTCCCATGAGATATGAGGATGGTTGAAGTCACTCATGATGACCATGAAGTGAAAGCATGCAGCTTCTGCCAGTTCCCCAGCAAATTCATGGTCAAGCTCTTCCTCCTGGTTACGAGGTTTGTAATAGCCTCCTACAGTTATATCACCTCCAGCACGTTCTCCCCCTATTCTATCCCAGATGGTCTCAAGTCTCCCTCCTTGGGTGCCAATCGCTGCCTGTAGGCAAGTGTACTTCTCCTTCACATAGAGAGTTACACCCCTGCCCCACCTTGCAACACAACCTGTCTTCTCCAATTATAGCAGTCAATACCTGTGGTCCAGTCATAGGTGGAGTCCCACCAGGTCTGTGTTATCCCTAGGAGATCATATTCATGTTTGGTTAGCAGAAGGGTCAGCTTCTTCTGTTCGACTCCATGCTCCTGGCATTTGTGTACATGAAGCTAAGTCTGCCATCGGAAGCTCTGGGATTCCCGGTGCTCTTTGTAAAGTGTCATCCTGGGGCTGGGATAGGAGTGAGATCCTTTGTGTTATCTGAACTCCTCATTCTGTGGTTGCCCTGATTCTTCCAGGGCTTGCACTAGTGATAGTCTGCCCATGCCTTGGTGATCTTGGTGTAAATGTTATGGCATCCTTCGTTTCAAGAATGGCACCATCAGTATTTCCTTTCACTGCAGTGATAACATGTTTCTGAATCCCAAGTCTTTCAGTTGAAGATGGCAATGTACATATCGCTTTCAAAATGGTGGCCATAAAAGCCTGTACTTTTTTGTGAGGAAGGCAGCCACACTTCAGAGACCACCAACTGAGCCATTGCAGCTTGTGAGAGCTGCAGTTTCTGATTCTGGTCTTGTCAGAGGTAGGGCTTTGGGCTCTGGCTGCTTTCTGACCACGTCTACATGAGACTGACCAAGCACTAGTTAGTCACCCATCATTTAGTACTTGTATAAAGAAGTACTAAATGACTGCACAGGAAATGGCGTTACTTACGGCTTTTTCTTGCCGCTGACAACACAGTTGCCTGAGACCACCCAGCGGTAGTGTCATGTCAAGTTTTCTGCTGTGTGACAGTACTGTGGAGTAGTCAAGGGCTACTGTGGAGTCAACATTTCATGTAGACATGGCCTCTGAGGGTGTCAACCGGGTCCCAGGCTCCCGGGAAGGCAGAGGGAGCAGATTGCAGGAAGGAGCCAGATGAGGAGCCGGGAGGTCAATGTGAGAACAGGTGTGTGGGGGAAGCTGAGTCAGGAAGCCGGAGGATCAGGAGGAGAATTGAGTAAGAGGGCAAGCCAAATGGTAAAGCCAGGAAAGCACACAGAGAGCAGGAAGAGTCACAGCATATAACCGCCAGGAAGGTTGTCTGAGTTCGTGTTGATCCCTCTTGTCCAGACACTTCCTGCTCCAGGTCAGGACTTGAAATGGCAGTGCAGTGAAGTGGTGGAGTGACCAGGCACTCTGCTGGTAGGAGGCGGTGGGCAGAAGGGTCGGCTGGCCTGGAGGGGTCTGCACAGGCTTCCCCAGCCTGAAGAGTCAGCTGGAGAGGTTGTAGGCTGGGGTGAACAGGTGGGATGAATTGGAGGCTTTGGCTTGACAGAAAACAAGGTAACAATAATTTAGTAGAGTTACAAGTGTCCTGAAAGGCTTGATCCAGATGGAACAACGGACCCAAATCTAAATACACAGTCAATGCTTATATTTTCTCCAGACTCTGGTTTTGACCCTCTCATAAGTATCTTTTGTATTTTTTGGTATTTTTCCTTTCTGTTTTATGTTGCCCATATTTGGAGAGCTTGTGAGGCATGGTAGAGACCTCGAGTGTTGACTAAACAAGAAAAGGGGGTTTGCAGTCTCAAGGGAGACTAGACGGCTGCAAGACTCAGTGGGTAACATGTGGGTTTGGTCCAGCTGACATATAGCCCGTCTCTGCAAAAGGACGCAGAGCAACAATGGTCGGGGTTTGGTCCAGATCATCAGGAACCTGTCAAGGCAGGGTGAAAAGGCAAGGTAGAGGGGAGGTGGTGCTTCACAGAAGATCATCGTCCAGCGGTACCACACCCAAGATGATCCCAAAACTTGGACAGCCCACACTGAAGAAGATACAAAGTCATGGCAGGAGAGATTGGGGGAGAGACTACCTAGGGGAGGGACATCTACTCGGCAGGACTACAGGGACGGACAAGCGGGCAACTCCAAGTATCTGGGGCCATGCTGTGTGTGACCGGATGTTCGAGGCCAGATGGGCACACTTATATTTCCTCCAGCCTCTGGTTTTGACCCTACAGGTCCCTGAGTGGAACACTGTGCCCTGCGACATGTGAACTGATCTATTTCCAGAGATGAGTGCAGATATCATAAGTGTCAGCCATCCTGACCTGCCTTCACTAGCCCCTGCTTCCTGTCTATTAGTTGCCATCTTAGACTCTGATTTTCTGGATACCCAAAAGACATGTCTACATGTCACCCTACAGTGATGTAGCAATGCACTACGTCAACGTACGGTGTGCTACGGTGACATAACAATCATGTGGGTCTACACGTGATAAGCAGCTATGTCACTGTAGTGGCACTCTGTCCTCATATAGTGTGTCACTACAGCGGCATAGCGGGACAATCAACCCGTGCACCACGTGCATGGCGCTGTAGGGGCACCTGCTGCATTGTGCTTTAGTACTAGTACAAAAAAAAGAGCTAAATCATGGCAATGGAGCAACATCGCTGTACGATGACGTGTAGATGAACCCTAAGGGAACAGAGCACTGAAGACCGCGTTCCTCAGTCTCTTCTAGTGCCTTGCCAAGCCCAGGATTTATTCTTCTGAAATTAAACAAAACCAAAGCAACAGAAAAATAACAGGATGGATATAATGAAACCTATACCTGAGCATGGAAATTACAGGGCATAAAAGTTGAGAGAAAAGGTACTGAGTCACCTATATCACAGGCATTGTTATGTGTCAAATGCAGGTACATATCAAAAGGACTCACAACACCACGTAAGATACCAAACTGAGCCAGCACACCTGTGTAAATGTTTTGCCAAATGTGACTACACGTCTCACTGATTTTTGAAATGGCTGAATATTTTAATCCGGCTCCCAGATGCTACATAGCCTGGCCTAGAAGCAGCATACAATAGAGAAAAGGTGATCAAACTAAACAATCAAAATACAACTTTGTGTCTTTAAAATACGTGAATCCAGGAGGGCTTATTTCTGATTGTGTGCTTCAAAGCTGAGCTAGGCGCGAGGGAACAGGTCCCAGAAGCCCTAAGAAGAAGACAGATGTGGATAAATCACCTTCCTGCAGCATCAGTCCTTCCACACCAGTGAGGTTGACCTGTCATATGCAGAGAGAAACTGGTTTGGATCTACTTCTGCCAGTTCAGTCCTGGAGCGGGGAGAAAGCTGCTACTAAGGTATTTTGACTTTGAAAGATGCGACAGTGGCAGGGAAAAGGGAAATTAGATAGATCAGTAGCGGAAAAGGAAGCAAGGTATCCTGGCACTGGAGGGTCCCTCACAAGCTGAGGAAAACATCACAAAGAACATTGCTGTAAGTCTGTTATTGCAATTAGCTGTGGTTGGTTGGGAACAAGGGGGACGTCGTGTTTATTTAAGCACCTAAAACAGACACACACCTAGAAATCTGTCAAAATGCTTATAGCAAGGTATTAAAAATTGTTTAGCTGTAAAAAGAAAGAAAAGAACAGAGTTTCCTTTAAAAAATCTGAACTTGCTGCCAGGAACCCACATATTTCAGTGTCTTTGGAGCTAGACATTTTCTGTCAAAAGCCCTTGGAAACTGCAGATTTAAACCAAATAATCCTCCCACCGATATATTTTATTTTTAGTTCTTCTACAGAAACGTATGCTCTTGAAGAAATGTACATATTGCAAACATTATGTCTTTAAGCGAAGACATTTTTAAAAGAAATCTCTTTCCAGGCTTACATTCTAAGCCCCACGGCAGAGATTCAGTATTGCCCAGCAACACCAGAAGGCCAATCCCAGCTCTTCACTGCAGCAAGATTTTGCTGTTTTCCAGAAAAAACACCTGGAGGAGGGATAACTCAGTAACCCCTGCTGCTGATACCCTGCAAAATGCATTTTAAATATCTGAGTGCCTCTCGAACTAGGGTTAGGGGACCCAGCAAAGTGTGATGAGCAAATAAATAGTGAGAAGCATCACTTGCCCAAAGAGCTTAAAGTTCTTGTACCCAAATGACAACGATCAATGACACAAAGTGAAGACAAGAGGAAGATGGGATTGGCCTATCGTGGCACAGAGATGACCATTCAGCCGGGGGTGGGGACCGTATCAATCAGCTTCTCGTGGCAGGCAGGACTCGGTGTAGATTCAGTCCAGACAAGGTGACTCTTGGGATGCTGCCCATGTTTGTGTTGTAGATAGCAGTGAGGAGGAAAGGAGGACGCGTTAGCAATTTCTTAACCAGCATTTTATTGCCGTCACAAGTGCTGTGTTCACTGAGCCTGCTCTTGCTGTGGCCTTTTTTTTTTTCACTGTGAATCTTGTTTTTCCCATTGTTGCTATTACAAATTGAATATAAAAAGCATCCAGCCAAGACTACTATGTGGGTTTTGTACAATGGTTCAATGGCTACTGTCTCAAGGCCTCTGAACCCTATTCTGTCCTCCATGCTGAGCCCTTTGGTTTGATGATGTCCCTCTGGTCCGCCAGCTTGATGAAGGGAGGTAGTTGTACAGCGAGATTTGAAATGGAGGGAGGGGAAAGAGGAGAATGCGGGCATGAAGCAATAAAAAGGCAAACCGTCTGTGTTATTGCAGTCCCAATCAAATAATTCTAACACTTGCTTTTGGCTGAAATATTCTCTGTTCATTCGTTTGTTGTTTCTATATATACACCCACAGGTAAGGACTTTTGTGCAGCTTTTTTAAAATGCAATATCATAAAAATAAATAAAATCTGAACAATATTACTTCCTACTAAAAATTTTACAGCCTTTAACTTAGCCCCTATTGAAGTTTGTTCATGACTTGTTTCCGACACGAGATGAACGCCTGCTATACTTGTTACTTTGATCGTGACCAGTACCCTTGTCTTTTCTTCACAGGCCTTGCACAAGGCATTGAAGAGGGAAATGTCCAACCAAACCACCGTGACCGAGTTCCTCCTCCTGGGCTTCTCTGACATCCAGGAGCTGCAGATCTTACACTTTGTCACATTTCTGGCGGCATACCTGGCAGCTCTGGTGGGAAATCTCCTCGTTATCACAGTTGTAACTCTCAACCCCAAGCTTCACTCTCCCATGTTCTTTTTCTTGATTAATTTGTCTCTCCTGGACCTTGGCTCCATCTCAGTGACCGTGCCCAAATCCATGTCTAATTACTTATTCAATACCAACTCGATTACCTACTCTGGATGTGTTGCCCAAGTGTTTTGTCTCATTGCCTTCATTGGAGCAAATGTATCCCTCCTCACAGTGATGGCATATGACCGGTACATGGCCATCTGCAAGCCACTGCATTATGAGATAATAATGAATAGGAGAGCTTGTGTCCGGATGGCTGCCAGTGCTTGGGCTGCTGGTGTCATCTACTCTGCACTGCACACGGGGAACACCTTTAGTCTACCCTTCTGCCACTCAAATACCATCAACCAGTTCTTCTGTGAAATACCGCAGGTACTCAAGCTTTCCTGCTCTGACACATACCGCAGAGAGCTGGCAGCCCTTGCCTTCAGTGTGTTTTTATGTTTAGGCTGTTTTGCTTTCATTACTGTTTCATATGTTCAGATCTTCACTGCAATGTGGAGAATCCCTTTGGAGCAGGGCCGGCAGAAAGCCTTCTCCACCTGCATTCCTCACCTGGCTGTGGTCTCCCTGCTTCTTTCAACTGCCATTATTGCCTACATGAAGCCCGTCTCTGACTCCCCGTCCCCTCTGGATCTCCTGGCAGCTGTTCTGTATTGTGTGGTGCCTCCATTGATGAATCCGGTCATCTACAGCATGAGGAACAAGGAAATCCAAGCTGCCCTAAGGAAACTGCTCCACAGGCTGATCCTCTGCAAGAACATCATGTCCATCTTTGTTTCATGGCTTTGCTTTACAAATGTTTTTTTTTGATGATTAACTTATGAAATTATTGTTTTCATGCTATAGTGTGCAACCTATTTACAAAAAATACAGGTGGTGGGTTATTCTGTAACTTTGTAAGAACAATGATTCTTGACTTGCATCATTTTGTGTTAATACTGTTGAAGCAGGGAAGTTATGTTTCTTGCTTCAATTTATACCATGTGCACCACCTAAAATAAATCCCTCAATTGCAAGATGATGAATGGAAGATTTCTGTTTACTAGTTGCTGTTTTATTATTATTATTGCATCACTAATATGTAGGGGATTTAAACAATTGTCTGCAAGTGAATGAACAGTGAGACAGTAGAAGTATTGGATGTCTTATTACACATCCTCCTTTTTTTTCTGAAGGCTCTTCCCATGAGATATCAGGGTGCCTGAAGTCACTCATGATGACTGTGCAGTGAAAGCGTGCAGCTTCTCCTAGTTCCCTAGTAAATTCATGCTCAAGCTCTTCCTCCTGGTTACAACGTCTGTAATAGACTCCTACAGTTATATCACCTCCACCATGTTCTTCCCCTTATGCTAACCCAGAGGGTCTCAAGTCTCCCTCCTTGGGTGCCAACCTCTGCTAGTAGGGAAGTGCACTGCTCCTTCACTTACAGAGTACACCCCTGCCCTTCCTCATAACAATCCCTCCTGTACAAGGTATAGGCATCAAGACCCGTGACCGGAAGTTCGAGGCCAGACAGGCACACTTATATTTCCTCCAGCCTCTGGTTTTGACCCTACAGGTCCCAGGGTGGAACATTGTCCCCAGGGACATGTGAAGTGATCTATTTGCAGACTGTGGTCTCCCTGTATATCTCCACTGGCGCCAGTTCAAAGGCTGCAGAATGGGGTGGGTCACCCCAGCCATGGCCTGACCAACTTTTAGCACATTCATTTATATACCCCACAAATGTGCAATTATCATTCTAGTTAAAACTATATAGCTATTTTTTAACTGCATAGCTAGCTAAATTAACATATTAAACACTGGTCGGGCCATGGCCCAGGTGGCCCACCCCGTTCCACGGCATTTTGTTTAGCACAGCACTACGAGCTAAATGCAAATGCTTGAAAACATTGTGTTGAGAAAAAACATCTAAAGCAGCAGCTTCTCTGACCCCAGAGAGGTGAGAGTAGGGCTTTGGCTCAAGAAGAAAAGCAGGAAAGCATGCCAACTCTAGCAGGGCAATTGTAAAGCATAGCAAGGCAGGACAAAAGGGCATTTGAAACGTGTTTTGTGAAAGAACGAAGAAGAAGTCTTTACATGTATGTCAGAAGCTGGGTAGTAAACTGGGCAGTAGGAAATACTGGGGAGATGCCCATGATAGATCCACACTAAATAAATGCAGAGAGATCAAAATGAAGTGACAAGGGAGGAGGTTTAAAAGCAAATCCACAAATTAAAACAGTAAGCAAGTGACTGGGACCAGATCACATTCCCTTAGAGAGTTGTGTAGGAATTCAAACGTGAAACTGCAGGGCTGCTGTTCATAGCACGTCACCTAGCAAGGGCCCCTGTACCAGAAGAGTTTTTGGGTGACAACACAACACCCAACTTCAAAAAAGGGCTCCAGAAGTCATCTTGGGAACTACAACCCAAGGTTTTTTCACTTCTATCCCTGGAATTTGATAGAAGATACAGTAGGAATGAAGTTAGAAGTCACATGGATATAGTTGATGTTCAGGGGAAGTGTCAGCATCCTTGTTGTGAAGGGAAATTCTATCCCAAGCATCTGCTGGAGATCTCTGGCAACATCAATTAGCATGTGGGCGGGCGGGGGCAGTTGATGGAATCCAGTCCAGCCCAGTCCAACCCTGTTCAAGCCAACCCAACCCAATATGAGGAGTTTCTGGCAAGGTCCGTCACTGAAAGCTCTTAAAACCGGCCTTTTGGTGAGGGACTATGGGAGTGAACAGAAGGTCTTTTAGTAGATCAAGACATGGTTAAAAGATATGAAAAAAAGTGTTGAGGTAAATGGCATTTTTCAGGAGGGCGGAAGGACAAGAGTGGAGTCCCTTGGAACTCTGTGCTCGGGACAGTTTGTCCAACATGTTCATCAACGATCAGAGTGAGGGGGGGACAGCGAATTCTTACCAACTATCCCAGGGGGTGAAATCTAAAGCTGATGGTGTGGAGAGATCTCACCAAACTGCATTCCCCAATGCACTTCTTTTTGAGAAATGTATTTATCCTAGACCTTGGCTCCGTCTCAGTGATGGTGCCTAAATCCATGTCTAATTCCTTATTAAATACCAACTTGATTACCTATGCTGGATGTGTTGCCCAAGTGTTTTGTCTCATCTGCTTTTTGCGAGCAAATGTATGCCTTCTCACAGTTATGGCATATGACTGGCACATTGCCATCTGCAAACCACTGAATTATGAGATAATAATGAACAGAAGAGCTTGTGTCCAGATGGCTGCCAGTGCTTGGGCTGCTGGTGTCATCAACTCTGCACTGCACACGGGGAACACCTTTATTCTACCCTTCTGCCACTCATAAAATCATGAAGATCTACAAGGTCTCTTCCAAGCTGACTTCTATGATTCTAAGTCCAACACCCCCCACCCCCGCCTGGGCAGGAGAAAAGACTGGACTCAAATGAGTCCAGCCAGGTAGTCATCAAGCCTCTTCCTAAAGACCCCCAGGGTAGGAGCCAGCACCACTTCCCTAGGAAGTTGGTTCCAGCTCCTAGCTGCCCTGACTGTGAAGTAGTTCTTGCGGATGTCTAATCTAAATCTACTCTCTAAGAACTTGTGTCCATTGTTACTTGTCATGCCAGGGGGCACTTGGGGAAACAGTGTCTCCCCTAAACCCTTCTGGTCCCCCCTAGTGAGTTTATAGACAGTCACCAGGTCCCCCCTCAGCCTTCTCTTGTGAAGGCTGAACAGGTTTAGGTCCTACAGTCTTTTAATGTAGGGCTTGCCCTGTAGACCCCGGATCATGCGAGAGTCCCACCAGGTCTCCATTATCCCTATGAGATGGCGTTCATTTTTGGTTACCAAAAGAACTAGTTTCTCCTGTTTAACTCCATGCTCCTGGCATTTGTGTACAGGAAGCTAAGCCTGCCATAGGAAGCCCCGGGGTTCCCGGTGCTCTTCAAAGAGTCTCATCCTGGGGCTGGGGTAGGAGAGAGATCCTTCGTGTTACCTGACCTCCTCATTTTGTTGTTGCCCTGATTCTTCCAGGGCTTGCACTAGTGATAGTCAGCTCGTGCCCTGGCAATTTTAGGTGAAATGTTATGGCATCCTTCATTTAAAGAATGGCACCATCAGTATTTCCTTCCAATATTAAATGGCAGGAAAGGAGTTTCTGTAGATTTCTGGATGGGCACATCCCCAGTTAAAAGACTATATTAATGCTGACTTGACACTACTGCATGTTTAGCCATCTGTTAATATGAACCTACAGTCTTACATATGTCTCCTTTTTCATGTTAAAGCCAATTGACATGAATGCTATGTCAACTGTAGCATGATGGAAAGGCATTTGGAAGATGAGGATTTAAAGTATTTCCTAAGACAACCTAAGACTGAATAATAATAATATCACGTGTTCACCCTGTTGATGTTGTTGGGAGGCACCATTTTGCTTCAAGGGTTCTGATTTTGAGCAATGCAGTTTTTCACTGAATGGTGAATTGAAGCACATCAACTTTTAGTAAAGATGGGATACATGTCCATGGAGAGGGTGATGGGGGCTCAAACTCCCCTTGGCCAAGACGGTTCTGGAAGCAGATAGCTCAGTTTCCAAGCAACTGAGTATGAGGCTGAGTAATGAGAAAGTGCTCTGAGTACGAGGTTGCTGGAAAAGAGCTGTGTTCTTCTTCCTCCATTTTGCCTAGTTTTAGGACACCTGACATGCACCTAAGAGTCACAGACCCTTTCACTGCAGTGATGACATGTTTTTGAATCCCAAGTCTTTGGGTTGGATGAAGATGGCAATGTACATATCCCTTTCAAAATGGTGGCCATACCCAGCCTGTACTTTTTTGTGAGGAAGGCAGCCACACTTCAGAGACCGCCAATGGAGCCATTGCAGCTTGTGAGAGTTGCAGTTTCTGATTCTGGTCTTGTCAGAGGTAGGGCTTTGGGCTCTGGCTGCTTTCTGACCACATCTACATGACTCTGTGACTGAGCAGTAGTTAGTCACCCATCATTTAGTACTTGTATAAATAAGTATTAAATGACTGTAAAGGAAATGGCATTACTAATGGATTTTTCTTGACAATGACTGCACATTAGCCTGACACCACCCAGTAGTAGCTTCATGTCACATTCTCTGCCATGTGACAGTACAGTGCGGTAGTTATGGGCTACTGTGGAATCGAGATTTCAGGTAGACATGGCCTCTGAGGGTGTCAACCGGGTCCCAGGCTCCCGGGAAGGCAGAGGGAGCAGATTGCAGGAAGGACCCAGATGAGGAGCCAGGAGGTCAATGTGAGAACGGGTCTGTGGGGGAAGCTGAGTCAGGAAGTGGGAGGACCAGGAGGAGAATGAAGTAAGAGGGCAAGCCAAATCGTGAAGCCAGGAAAGCACACAGAGAGCAGGAAGAGGCACAAGGTATAACTGCCAGGAAGGTTGTGTGAGTTCATGTTGAACCTGTTGTCCAGACACTTCCTGCTCCAGGTAAGGACTTGAAATGGCAGGTCCCAGAGTGGACAATTGTGCCCAGGGACATGTGAACTGATCTATTTGCAGAGATGAGTGCAGACTTTCTGAGTCCCAGCCATCCCGATCTGCCTTCACTAGCCTCTGTTTCCTGTCTGTTTGTTGACCATTTTATGCTCTGATTTTCTGGAGATTGTAAGGACATTTCTACATGTCACCCTATGGTGATGTAGCAATGCACTAGGTCACCTTATGGTGTGCTACAGTGACCTAACAATCATGTGGGTCTACACGTGATCAGCAGCTATGTTGCTGTAGTGGCACGCTCTCCTGGTATAGTGTGTCACTACAGCAGCATAGTGGGACAATCAACCCGTGCACCACGTGCATGGCGTTGGAGGGGCAGATGCTGCACTGTGCTTTAGTACTTGCACAAGAAAGAGCTAAATCATGGCACTGGAGCAACATCACTGCATGGTGACGTGCAGATGCACCCTAAGGGAACAGAGCACCGAAGACCTCGTTCCTGAGTCTCTTCTACTGCTTTGCCAATCCCAGAATTTATTGTTCTGAAATTAAAGAAAACCAAAGCAACAGAAAAATAACAGGATGGATATAATGAAACCTACACCTGAGCATGGAGAATTACAGGGCATAAAAGTTAAGAGAAAAGATACTGGGTCACCTATATCAGAGGCACTTTTATATGCAAAATGCAGGTAGATCTCAAAGGGACTCACAACACCACCTAAGCTAGCAAAATGAGCCAGCACATCTGTGTAACTCTTTTTCCAAATGTGACTACACATCTCACTGATTTCTGAGATGTCTGAATAGTTCAATCAGGACCAGAAGCAGCATATAATAGGGAAAAGGTGGTCAGACAAAACAATCAAAATAAAACTTTCTGGCTTTAATATACATGAATCCAGGAGGGCTTATTTCTGTTTGTGTGCTTCAAAGCTGAGCTGGGCTCTAGGCAACAAGTATCAGAAGCCCTAAGAAGAGAGGTGTGGATAAATCACCTTCCTGAGCATCAGTCCTTCCAAAACAATTAAGTTCCCTTTCATCTGCAGAGAGAAACTGGTTTGGATCTACTTCTGCTGGTTCAGTCTTGGAGTGGGGAGAAAGCTCCTACTAAGATATTTTGACTTTGAAAGATGCAACAGTGGCAGGGAAAAGGGAAATTAGATAGATCAGTAGTGGGAAAAGAAGCAGGCGTCTTGGCACCGGAGGATCTGTCACAAAGAACATTGCTGTAAATCTGTTATTGCAATTAGCTGTGGTTGGTTGGTGACAAGGTGTACGTCTGGTTTATTTAAGCGCCTAAAAAAGAGACACACCTAGAAATCTGTCAAAATGCTTATAACAAGGTATTAAAAATTGTTTAGCTGTAAAAAGCAAGAAAAGAACACAGTTTCCTTTAAAAAATCTGAACTTGCTCCCAAGAGCCCACATATTTCAGTGTCTTTGGAGCTAGACATTTTCCGTCAAAAGCCCTTGGAAACTGCAGATTTAAACCAAATAATCCTCCCGCCAATATATTTTATTTTTAGTTCTTCTACAGAACTTGAAGAAATGTACATATTGCAAAACATTGTCTTTAAGCGAAGACATTTTTAAAAGAAATCTCTTTCCAGGCTTACATTCTAAGCCTCACGGCAAAGATTCAGTATTGCTCAGCAACACCAGAAGACCAATCCCACCTATTCATGGCAGGAAGATTTTGCTGTTTTCCAGAAAAAACACCTGGAGGAGGGATAACTCAGTAACCCCTGTGATGAGACCCCGCAAAATGCATTTTAAATATCTGAGTGCCTCTCAAACTAGGGTCAGGGGACGCAAAAAAGTGTGATGAGGAGAAGCATAGTGAGAAGCATCGCTTGCCCAAAACAGCTTAAGGTTCTTGTACCCAAATGACAACGATCAATGACACAAAGTGAAGACAAGAGGAAGATGGGATTGCCCTGTCGTGGCACAGAGATGACCATTCAGCCGGGGGTGGGGACCGTATAAATCAGCTTCTTGTGGCAGGCAGGACTCGGTGCAGATTCAGTCCAGACAAGGTGACTCTTGGGAGGCTGCCCATGTTTGTGTTGTAGATAGAAGTGAGGAGGAAAGGAGGATGTGCTAGCAGTGTCTTGACCAGCATTTTATTGCCGTCACAAGCTCTGTGTTTACTGAGCCTGCTCTTGCTGTGGCCCTGTTTTTTTTCACTGTGAATCTTGTTTTTCCTCTTGTTGTTATTAAAAATTGAATATAAAAAGCATCCAGCCAAAACTACTATGTGGGTTTTTTACGATGGTTCAAAGGCTACTGTCTCACGGCTTCTGAACCCTATTCTGCCCTCCATGCTGGGCCCTTTGGCTTGACGATGTCCCCCTGGTCGGCCACCTTGATGAAGGGAGGTAGTTTTACAGTGAGATTTGAAATGGTGGGAGGGGGAAGAGGAAAATGACGGCATGAAGCAATAAAAAGGCAAACCCTCTGTGTTATTGCAGTCCCAATCAAATAATTCTAACACTTGCTTTTGGCTGTAATATTCTCTTTTCATTGGTCTGGTGTTTCCATATATATGTCCACAGATAAGGACTTTTGTGCAGCTTTTCTAAAAAGCAAACTTATAAAAAATAAATAAAATCTGAACGATATTACTTTCAACTAAAAAATGTACAGCCCTTTAACATAGATCCTGTTGACAGTTTGTTCATGAGTTGTTTCCGATATGAGATGCACGCCTGTTATACTTGCTACTTTGATCCTGACCAGAACCCTTGTCTTTCCCTCACAGGCCTTGCACAAGGCATTGAAGAGGGAAATGTCCAACCAAACCACCATGACCGAGTCCCTCCTCCTGGGCTTCTCTGACATCCAGGAGCTGCAGATCTTACACTTTGTCGCATTTCTGGCTGCATACCTGACAGCTCTGGTGGGAAATCTCCTCGTTATCACAGTTGTAACTCTCAACCCCAAGCTTCATTCTCCCATGTTCTTTTTCTTGATTAATTTGTCTCTCCTGGACCTTGGCTCCATCTCAGTGACCGTGCCCAAATCCATGTCTAATTCCTTATTCAATACCAACTTGATTACCTACTCTGGATGTGTTGCCCAAGTGTTTTGTCTCATTGCCTTCATTGGAGCAAATTTATCCCTTCTCACATTGATGGCACATGGCCGGCACATGGCCATCTGCAAACCACTGCATTATGAGATAACTATGAACCTGAGAGCTTTTGTCCAGATGGCTGCCTGTGCTGGGACTGCTGGTGCCATCAACTCTGCACTGCACACGGGGAACACCTTTAGTCTACCCTTCTGCCGCTCAAATATCATCAGCCAGTTCTTCTGTGAAATACCCCAGCTGCTCAAGCTCTCCTGCTCTGACTCATACCGCAGAGAGCTGGCAGCCCTTGTTTTTAGTGTGTTTTTATGTTTAGGCTGTTTGCTTTCATTGTTGCGTCATATGTTCAGATCTTCACTGCAGTGTTGATCCCCTCTGAGCAGGGCCGGCAGAAAGCCTTCTCCACCTGCATTCCTCACCTGACTGTGGTCTTTCCACTGCCACCATTGCCCACACGAAGCCCATCTCTGACTCCCCGTCCCCTCTGCATCTCTTGACAGCTCTTCTGTATTCTGTGCTGCCTCCATTGATGAATCCGGTCATCTACAGCATGAGAAACAAGGAGATCCAAACTGCCCTGAAGAGAATGCTCCAAAGGTTTTGTGGAAAATACTCCAGAAATAATAATTAATTCATTAAATAATTTTTCTCATTTTATAGTGTGCCACCGATTTATAAAAAATGAAGGTGGTAGATTAATTCCGTACCTTTGTATGTAGAATGATTCTTGACTTGAGTCATTTTCTGTTTAACAGAGTTTCATGTATGAAGTTTACCGTCTGTGCCACCTTTAATAAATCCCATCTATTGCAAGAGGAAGAATGGAAACTTTTCTTTACCAGTTGGTGTAATCAATTATTTGGATATAGGCAAATATCCAGATTTAGTGAAGCTGGGATGAACCGCAGACTCTTTAGAGGACAGGCACAGAATTCAGATGGATCCAGACAGACTGGGAAGCTGGGCTAGAAACAACAGGATGAAGTCCAAGGAAAGAAATGCAAGTTTTTGCACCTGGGAAAGAATAATTAAAAGCATAAATACAAGCTGGATTATAAATCGCTTAGTGGCAGCTCTGTTGAAAAGGGCCTTGGGAATCTGGTGCATCATAGACTCAACATGGGTCATCAATTTGATGTAGCTACAAAAACATGAATTCAGTTTAGGGCTGCAACAACAGGAGTATTAGTTAGAAAGCATGGGAGGTGAAAGGGATATGTGCTTGGACCCGTGCTATTCAATAAATTAATTAATAATGTTGACGAGGGGGTGGAAAACTCAATGATTATGTCAGCAGACAATACCAAGCTGTGTGAATACATGGGCACACCAGAGGATAGGGGAAAGATCAGCACAACCTTGACAGAGCAGATTTATGGGCATAACAAAGTCAGATGAGGTTTAAGAGGGAGGGGGAAGTGCAAGGACCTTCACCTGGGTAGGGAGAACCCTCACCACAACTATACCCGGGGTGGTGGTCCACTGGCTGGCACAGCATCTGAATCAGACCTAGGGGTCACTATCAACTGGAACATGAGTATGAGCGAACAGTGTTGAGGCTGCCAGAAGGGAAAATAAAACTCTGGCGTGCATCAGCTGCTGTGTGGCCAGTAGATCCAGGGAGGTAATCCTCCCCTTCTATTCAGCATTGGTGAAGCCTGAGATGGAGTACTGTTCCCGGTTCTGGACACCACACTTCAAGAAGAATGTGGGTAAGGTTGAGAGGGGACAAATAAGGGCTACCCGTATGGTTAAGGGCATGGAGAGTAGATCCTATGAGAAGAGACTCCGGAAACTGGGCTTGTTCAGGCTGAGTAGAGAAGGCTGAGAGGTGACTGGATAGCTGCCTAGAAGCACGTCAGGGGGAGCACCAAGAACTAGGACAGCAACTATTCAGGACGACAAAGCAAGGGAGGATGAGGACCCACAGGCATAAACTAATAGAGGTTAACTTCAGGTTGGCTATAAGGAAAAACTTCTTCTCTGTAGGGGTCACCAGAATCTGGAACACGCTCCCCGCAGAGGTGGTGCAGTCAACCTCCTTGGAGGTGTCCAACATGAGACTGGACAGGAGCACATCTGAGCCCAATAACTTTCTGTGCATGGCAAGGGACTGGACATGATGAGTGCACAGGTCCCTTCTGGATCCATGATGCTGTAGTGCCAATCGACCTGCTGCTGGTTAGGCTTCATCTAGACTATTATGTGAAGTTCTGGGCTCCATATTTTTAAAATAATCCTGAAAAGTTAGGGAAGTTCAGAGATAGGTGACATGAATGATAATGGGTTGCAATGCAAGCCATGCAGGGAGAGGTTGAGAGAACTAGGCATATTAAGCTTGCAGAAAAGGAAATTAAGGGGGCACATCACAGCAGTCTTGAAACATCTGAATAAGTGCCATGCAGTCGTGGTTTGAAAACAACAGTTCTCCATTGCTGCTTTGGGAAGGATGTCAAGCTTCCAACTGAAGCAAAGTAATTTTAGATTAGATTTGAGGGAAAAAGCACCCTTGTTTTCAGAGCAGTGAGGATGTGGAATAGATTGCCCAGGGAAGTTGTTGAACCTTCACTGGAGGTTTTCAAGAAGAGGTTGGGTGAATATTGCCCAGGGATTATTTTGGAGTAAGATTCTTGCATTTGTGCATTAGATTCTTGAGGTCCCTTCTATTTTATTGTTATTAATTGTGATTCTAATTGTTATAAGATTTATTAGTATAGAATTGTGACTCTATTAGTATAGAATTGTGACTCTATTGTGACTCGGGAGCTAGGAGCAGCGGGGAGAGTAAGGACAGAGGCACACATGTGTCTTGCACACATGTGTGCCCCCTTACCTGACCTGGAGCGGAGGCGAGAGCAGCAGAGGTGAGCGGAGCAGCAGCAGGGGTAGCAGCAGCTGATCCCCCTAAGGTAAGTGGGGCAGAGGGGCCGATGCAGCTGAGCTGGATCTGGAGGGGAAGCCCCCCGGATCCCTCTTAGCTGAGCCGGTAGGAAGCCACACTCCCGAGTCGCGCGAACAGAGCGCGCAAACAGGTGTGGTCTGTAAGAGCGTGCCGGCGTTTGCGCTGGCGTTCGTGCCAGAGGGGGAGCAGGAGGGGCCGAGAGACCAACTCTTGTTAGCGCGGGCCAGAGGACCCGAACTCAGCTAGGAACTCCTACGATGGTATCGACACGGAGTGCTGCCAGGGCTCCTGCCTGGGGGGCACGGGCTGCCCGGGGCTTGTCTGAGGCCTCCACCCAGACGGAGCCCACGGGGGGGCTGGCGTCCCCCAACCCCTTGGCCTGCGGGAGCTGCCCAGCAAGGCCTGGGGGGGCAGGGACTGGGGACCCCCACACCTGTCCTGCAGGCGCCCGCCTTAGGGCCCTGGAGACGCGGGTGAGGGAGCTCCAGGAGGAGGTTATCAAGCTGAGGGGAATCAGGGAGGCAGAGGAAGAAATTGACAGCTATTTTCTTTCCCTGCAGGGTTGTACAACCAAGAAGGATACACCTCAAGATGAACCCTCCACTGCTAAGTGGCAGATGGTCACCTCCCGTGCCAGGGCTGCTTGAGATATGGCAGCACCAGTTCCTACAGTCCGGCTGGAGAACAGGTATGAAGCTCTGGCAGCCCTGGAGGAGAAAGACGGAGAGGACGAAACCGGGGAGGAGGCAACTCCACGCACACCGCGTCCCATGCAAGCTGAAGGAGGCAAGAAGGCCAGGAGGAAGAAGCGTCACGTGATCATCATTGGTGACTCCATCCTGAGAGGTACAGAGGGCCCTATCTGTCGCTGGGACCCCTCGGCATGCGAGGTATACTGCCTACCTGGAGCGAGGATTCAGGACGTGAAAGGGATGCTCCAGACCATAATCCAGCCCACCGATTATTACCCTATGGTCCTAGTCCATGTGGGTACTAACGATGTGGCCAGGAGGAGCCCTGATCACCTGATGGAGGACTACCATGCTCTGGGGTGCGTGCTGAAGAAGATGGGCGCACAGGTGGTTTTCTCTTGTATCCTGCCAATGAGTGGACGAGGCAGACGGCATGAAATGTGCATCGCAGAGACCAACTGGCGGCTACAGGAATGGTGCTTCGAGGAGGGCTTTGGCTTCCTCAGCCACGACCAGCACATCACGATGAGAGACATGCTGGGATGGGATGGGCTCCACTTTTTCCCTAAAGGTAAGCGTGTGTTCTCTTCTAGGTTGGTGGACCTCCTCCGGCGGGCTTTAAACTAGGCTCATCGGGGGAAGGGGAAGATGGGGGTGGAGGAAATATCAGACTGCTAGACCAAACAGCACCTACAACTACAGCCCAGCCAAGACTGACAAGCAAAGCAATCAAACAGGTAAGAGATAGGGGCCAGGGTAATGCTGGGACTAGGGGGTCAGTACACACACCCACAGGAGGCCTCAAATGCCTCTACACAAATGCTCATAGTATGGGCAACAAGCAGGAGGAACTCACCCTCCTGCTGGCTGATACCAGCCCGGACGCAGCGGGGATTACAGAAACATGGTGGGACGAAACGCATGATTGGGCGGTCAATGTCAAGGGCTATAGGCTGTACAGGAGGGACAGGATAGGAAAGAGAGGTGGGGGCGTGGTGCTCTATATTAAGGAGGAACACACATCCTCGTTAATTAGCAAGGAGCCAGGGGAGGGACACTCTGAAGTGCTTTGGGTTAGAGTACAAGGCAGTCGAGGGGAAAGGAACTTAACTGTGGGAGTCTACTACAGACCTCCCAACCAGGGAGAAGAGCTTGACCAGGAATTCTTGGGTCAGCTCACGGAGGTAGTGAAGGCTAAGGATGTGGTTGTCATGGGGGACCTGAATTTCCCGGACATCTGCTGGGAAGAGCAGTCAGCCAGGTCTGACTGCTCACGTAGGTTCTGGCCAGAGTGCAGGACCTCCTTCTAACCCAGGAGGTGCACAGCCCCACCAGGGGGGATGCCTTGTTGGACCTAGTGCTGGCCACGGGTGATGACCTGGTGAGGGGGCTGCGGGTGCTCGACCACCTGGGCGACACCGATCATCGCCTGCTGGAATTCACCATCCAGCGCAAGGTGGCAAAGGCATGCAGTAAGGCAGCAGCCCTAGATTTTAGGAGGGCAGACTTCAATGAGCTAAGGAGGATAGTTGGAGAAGCGCTGAGGTCCCGGGGGGGAGGGGAGCCAGGTGTCCAAGGGGAGTGGTCGCTCCTTAAGGAGATGATCCTCCAAGCCCAAAGGAAGGTAATCCCAACCAGGATCAAAGGGAGCAGGAGAGCCCACAAGCCTCCGTGGCTCACCAAAAGAATCCAGGAATGTCTCCTTGCTAAAATGGAGGCTTATACCCAATGGAAAGAAGGGGTCATCACCAGGGAGGGCTATTCTGTAGTTGCTCGGGGATGTAGGGGGGCAGTTAGGAAGGCCAAGGCGGAGATGGAACTGGGGCTAGCTTCCCAGCTTAAGGACAATAAGAAGTCTTTTTTTAAATACGTAGGGGGTAAAAAGAAGGTACCAGGTAATGTGGGGCCCTTGCAGGATGCCATGGGAAACTTGGTCGTCACACCAGACGGCAAAGCTAACATGTTTAACAATTTCTTTGCCTCTGTCTTCCTAAGTAGGGACCAGAACAGCCACCTCCCTGCTGGGCCCCCCTCGGGCCCTGGGGGAGGCACACGCGGGCCACGGGCTGGCGAGGATTTAGTTAGGGAGCTTCTGGAGGGGTTGGACGTATTCAAGTCAGCTGACCCGGACGATCTCCACCCTAGAGTTTTAAAGGAACTGGCCGAGGTCATTGCAAGTCCCCTGGCACAACTTTATGAGCACTCGTGGTGCTCTGGTGAGGTACCGGAGGACTGGAAGAGGGCAAACGTGGTCCCCATCTTCAAAAAAGGCAGGAAGGAGGACCCGGGAAACTATAGGCCGGTTAGTCTCACCTCGATCCTAGGCAAGCTGTTTGAGAAAATTATGCTGGCACACATCCAGGAGGGGCCAGCAGGAGACTGCATGCTTAGGGGCAACCAACATGGGTTCATCAGTGGCAGGTCCTGTCAGACCAACCTGATGGCCTTTTATGATTAGATCGCCAGATCATTAGATGCAGGGGTAGCAGTGGATACAGTCTTCCTGGACTTCCGGAAGGCTTTTGACACTGTCTCTCACCCTGTTCTCATCAAGAAACTGGGGGGCTGTGGTGTAGACACCCACACAGTCAAATGGGTTGCCAACTGGCTGGAGGGCCGCACCCAGAGGGTGGTAGTGGATGGGTCCTTCTCAACCTGGAAGGACATGGGCAGTGGGGTTCCACAGGGCTCGGTCCTCGGGCCCGCACTGTTCAACATCTTCATCAGCTATTTGGATAAGGGGGTAAAAAGCAACCTGTTCAAATTTGCTGATGACACTAAGATGTGGGGGGACATGGGCACACTGGAAGGATGCAACTGGCTACAATCAGACCTAGACAGGTTACAGGGGTGGGCGGATGAGAATAGGATGGGATTCAACACAGACAAGTGCAAGGTGATGCACATGGGGAAGAACAACCGGCACCATACCTACAGGTTGGGGAACTCCCCTCTTGTCAGCACGGAGGTGGAAAGGGATTTGGGGGTCATCATTGACTCCAAGATGAACATGGGCCGGCATTGTGGAGAGGCAGTAAGGAAGGCCAACCGCACCTTGGCATGCATCCATAGATGCATCTCGAGCAGGTCCAAGGAGGTGATCCTCCTCATCTATGCGGCACTGGTCAGGCCGCAGCTGGAGTATTGCATCCAGTTCTGGACGCCACACTTCAAGAGGGATGTGGACAGCATGGAGAGGGTCCAGGGGAGGCCACTCGTATGATCAGGGGACAACAGGGCAGGTCCTATGAGGACAGGCTGTGGGACCTGAACCTGTTCAGCCTTCAAAAGAGAAGGCTAAGGGGGATCTTGTGGCCTGTTATAAACTAGTCAGGGGGGATCAGCAGGCATTGGGGAAGTCACTGTTTCCCCGAGCACCGCCAGGAGTGACCAGGAATAACGGTCACAAGCTGGCAGAGGGTAGGTTTAGGTTAGATATTAGGAGGCGTGACTTCACAGTCAGGGCGGCTAGGGTCTGGAACCAGCTTCCAAGAGAAGTGGTGCAGGCTCCTACCCTGGGGGTTTTTA
This sequence comes from Crocodylus rhombifer, assembly GCA_038503035.1. Lineage (NCBI taxonomy): Eukaryota > Metazoa > Chordata > Crocodylia > Crocodylidae > Crocodylus > Crocodylus rhombifer. The sequence continues at coordinate 58,815 of JAVSML010019172.1, forward strand.
AGAGGAGGTTAGATGAACATCTTGCTGGGGTCATTTGACCCCAGTACTCTTTCCTGCCATGGCAGGGGGTCGGACTAGATGATCTGCTCAGGTCCCTTCCGACCCTAGAAACTATGAAACTATTACTTGTAACTGCATCACTAATATGTACGGGATTTAAATAATGGCCTCACATAAATAGACAGTGAGAGAGTAGGAGTACTGGATGTCTTCTTACACCATCTCTTTTTTCTTCTTATTTGTCTCCTGTAGGGCAGACAGACAGACAAAAGCCTTAATCTGCCTGTCCGTAAGTCTTTATTTACGCTCTGACTGGCAGTGCATAGTCCCAAAGCATGAATTTCCATGGAACAACGTGCATTTGGCCTGGTGGAGGAACCTTCAATAGACTCCACAGAATCCTGTGCAAGGACATTGGGAGCCAGGGCTTGGAGGGGAAAGACCGAGAATGAGAACTAGATTTGGTAGACGTACTCCAGATTTCCACCTTGGTAAATGACCTCAGGTTTCAAAAAAGGATGGCATGAATATATCTTGTTATCATGCAGACAATTAGGCTACAAGTTGATTGGATTGGTAAAGACAAAGCATAGTACGGAAGTCATAATAAAAATGGCAACACCCATGGGTGGATGCAGGATTTCCTAAAGTGCTGTGCAGCACACCACTCCTCAGATGATGGGGGGATAGGGTAAGGCATGGATGCAGCCCCTGCAAACACACCTGGGGGCACATGCCCCCCCTTGCCCTCCCAGGCTGCATGTCCCACCTCCCCATGCCCACCACATGAGCTGCTCATGGCTCTGTCCCCTCCCTGCCCAGGCTGTGCAAGGCTTGACCCTCCCTCACTGCCATTGGGGGTGGGGGCAAGGGGAGGAATGGAATCCCCAGCAGTGAGGGTGGAAGGGAGTGGGGCTAGGGCTGGAGCATCAAACTACACAGCCGCCACAACCCTCTCCCCCTTCCCCCTGGGGAACATAACTGGATTGATTATTGGACCCAGCATTGCATAGAGCATGGCTTTTATGAGATCAAGAGCTGATGGGGAGCTGGGGAAGGCTTAATGCTGTCCTTGCTCAGATGGGCACTGTATTGAAGATCTGAATGTATGGTACAATTAGGAAAACAAAAAAGGTCTAAAGTTATGCAAACACCAACAGCAATTATTTCAAGCTGTGTAAGGTACAAGTTGATGCAAGTGAGCTTGATTAGCTGAGGGATTTCACAGAAGAACTGGTTGATGCTATTTTCCTCTTTTAGCTCAGACTGACCCAGCTCAGGGGAAAGCTAGGGTGATGCCAAAACCAGGTGACTACTACCAGTTTTCCCCCGTGCTGCTTCTTTTGCCATTTTGATAAAGTCAAAATGAAATATTTGGGGTGTTTTTGGTTCATGAAAAAAAGAAAAATCCCAATTAGGAGATTGAGAGAGGTTGATATTTTTAAATTTCCCCCCTAATGGGCCATGGGAACATCCACGAAGAGAGCAAATTCCAAACACCATAAATCTTGTAGCTGCTGGACTCCAACCAACCCCTGTCCCAAGTGGGAGCCACCAGTACAGTAAGTTAGTATGGAGGCTGAAGGACAGACACAAAATAGTCAGGCTCTGGCATCTATCAGGTTCAGATCAAGACAAATCAAGTCAGTGAAAGAGTCTCTAATCCCTTGATGCGCCTTGTGGAGCCTGCCTGGCATGGGCTGTACAAAACATGGGGCTGCACAGGGATATATGCTTCACGTAGCACTTCTGCCAGGCCAGCCCTGTGTACTAGACTTGGGGTTTGTGTAGATTGGGCCCATTGCCCCACCCTACACACAGGATCCAGCGTGCACAGTCAGCTACACATCTGCCCCACTGGGCCATTTTTACTGTGCAGTCATTCAGTACTTTTTTTTACCAAGAACTAAATGAACGTGCAGTACTCATCAGGAGTGCACAGTCCTGAAGGCGCACGATTTATTTCAAACCCTACTGCGCAGTAGCAATGAGGTAATGCTCAGGAGCACACTGCTACTGGCCAATACCGGCAGTATCGCAGTTAAAGCCTGCCAGTGCTACTTGCCAGAGGGATGAACGACATAGCTGTAGCTCATTGCTACCGGGACCTAACATCTCATATAAACACACCTAGCCTGCTGCAAATGCCACATGCCTCAAATGACATGTGCCCCCGGATGCTGCTGGGGCACGGTGACCACCCGCAGGTGGTGGTGGTGCCATCAAACGGGGAGCTCCCTCAGGCAGCTGTGGCAGTGTCAGTTGCAGGGACTGGGGGAGTGGCAAGCGCTGGCGGGCAGTCAGCCACCATGCGCAGACACAACCAGCTGCCTTGGCAGTGGCCAGCGGCGATCCGCAACTGTCCATAGATGCTGTCGGCAGTGTTGGAGGTCAGAGGAGGTGGAGGCATGGATGGGCAAATGCCCACAAGCACTGGTAGTGCTTCTTTCAGGGGGCGCACGTGCACCCACATACACCTGTGATGCATCACCAATGCCACTTGCAATATGCATGCCCAGTGACCTTCTGTGGGCACCATGTGCTGCAGACTTGCCCCTTTCATCTTATGCTGTGCATGTTGCTGGGGCAGGGTTGTGTTCCATGTGGTGTGCAGGGCTACAGCTGTACACGTGGTGTAAGCACCAGATGTAGGCAGTCCAAAATGCACGTTGCATGCAGTGCCTCCATGAGACCACCTCTGTGGGCTTCATCTAGCAAATGGGGTCCATCGTGTTTGACACCGCTGGGTTCAAGGGAAGCTAGTGATGGAAGAAATGAGGGGGAGCTGGGACCTGGGACATATACAACTCAAGGGAAAGTGGTCTCCGGGACATATTCATGACAGTAAATACAGAACCAGGACCTTGCTAATGATTGCTGAGCTAATATTTTGTCAATGTGATGCCTTGCAGTGCAGCTTGCGTGTCTGAGTTATGGAATATATTCATTATATTTAGATTTTTTTATTTATTTATTTAATTTTTATTTTTTTGCACCTTACAACCTGACTTTTACTCTCAGGTTATTTTCTCATGCAAAACTACATAGGAACTAACCCAATTGCAAGTTGGTGCCTCCCTGCATGCTAAGGTGCTCAGTCTGGCTAACTGGGACAACAGACTCAGATAGAGAAGCTCAGGGCCTTCTCAGAGATCCCATGACTTGTGCTGGGAGGGAGATTAAACTAGAGCACAGCTCTGCTGTTCTGTTAACATCTGTACAGCTCAGACTGGTTCCATCTGGCCTTTTCCTTCTGAGCTGTGCAGGACTCCAGGGAACGAGTCCCACGATCCTTGGGAAGAAAACAACTGAAAAATTGCCGTCTTGCTTCAGTCCTTCTCTACAAGGCAGGTGTGAGGGAGCGGGGGCCAGGGTGTGGCCGTGAACTCCCTAGCGCCCCCTACCGTCACGTTAGGGTGAACGTGGCACCCTCAGAATCTTGCCCGCCACGACTTTGATGGTTAATATATAATGTGGAGGCTGCCGGTTCCCTAGTGGACAGTACTGGTGTTCCAGTCCCTATTCCAGAGTGGGGTATCTATATGCGTCCCGCCTTAAGGGCTATGCGTGCCTCCAAACCTCCCCCTCAGCACACCCCAAGCCTCGCAGCTGTTCTGGGGGACGTTTGTGTAGTCCCTTGCCCCTCGGGTGCCCTTGTTCCCTCGCTCGGGCCCCGGGGCTCCTCGCCCACCTGGCGCCCTTTTTGGGTCGGGCTCCAATCTCTAGCCCGTTCCCCGCGCCCTGGGCCTGTCTTACTGGCGCCCAGCTACCTGCTGGCGCGCCCCGGGTCCGGCGCCCTAGTGTCGCCTAATGCTGGCGCGCCCTGGGTCCGGGTTCTCGCCGGCGTCTGGCTAATCGCTGGCTCTGCCTTGGAACTGGGGCGCTCTCGCCGCCCTAGCCTCGGCGCCCTCGGGTGGCCGGCTCGCTC